>JARFTM010000114.1:0-109921 GCA_030278935.1 Trichoderma polysporum | reverse complement strand
GGGGGTGAATAAAGGAGGAAACATAAATGGCTAGATCTCTGGTTTGTGAAGATAGATGGTAGAAATTACATATAGATAGCGGGATGATGATATTAATATGAGCATGATGAGCTTCTAGTGTGCTTTTATACTCTTGTGAAACAAAGAGAAGGGGCCTTTCTATATTTAGGGAGTGGTGATCCAACACCTCAAGTTGGATGTCAATCCAGTACCTTAGCATCGCCCATAATATCTCTACTTCAGCTACTGCGAACTTGGAAATACAAGTGTGAGTTATATTTATAATAGAGCCGACGCATAGATTCTAGGCCTGTGAAGATGTAATAAGTATAATTGCAAAATCTATTGTTTGAGTGGTTTGTGAGGGCCTCAGTTCTTGGCTGAGAAATAGCTGTACGTGTAGCTGTCTCTGTTGATACACAAAGAGTCGATGAGATTATTCTGGTGAATGTCATAGTCACTGTTTTAGTTCTCCCTTTATAATACGTTCTTCTTCATCTTCGAATCCCGCGTTGTTATCAGGGTATTCATTATCTATTATAGAGAATAGACAGTTTGCTAGAGGCTGGGCGACTTGTATATATCTTCTATTAGCTCTTTAGTCATTAGCGTTGAAAGCATATATGGGCCGTCAAACACTAGAGAGTCTATTTGGTATTGCAAAAAGTATCTAACTTGAAAGTGAGATGGCTGGGAAATAATTAACCGATTGGTAAGATTTTGGATTTTCAAAAGGGGGGGCGGGAGAAACAGTTAACATTGTGGTTCTGCTAGAGGCTCCCTTCCATATAGACGGCCCGACAGAATGGGAACATACGTCCCATGAATCTAATAGAGTTATAGAAGTGCCCTTCTGCGAAAATGGGGTGAATGCTTCTCGTTCTCATAGTAAATCTTGTTTATTGTCCTCTTTGCTCTCTTACGATTGATGTTGTTCTTACTTATACGATTCTCAAATTGATTTTATCAGTCGATATGAATGAGAGCAGATCAGTCAAGATATAACAATAGACAGGAGACAAACAACCCTTCACAGAAAGAAAAGGCACCCATAAAATAAGGCGAACCAAACATGTTTAGAAGATGTATAGCAGTTCTACTATTTTCGGTTTACGAAGCGAGTGATGTCTGTTACTTTCGCCCTTGAATAGAAGGGTGAGAGGAAGGGGCCATGGTTTATGCTTGGTGGTGATTCAATAGAGGACCATTGTCGATACGAGGGTGTTTGTTTTAAACAAAAACGTGGTTTTCATGGATTCGGTTAAAGAGGATGCATGAATGGACCTGTTCCGTATCCCTATAATGATTGATGTAACGTTTTGACGTTTTTTGAACGGTATACGTCACACTTCACACATGCAAGAAAGCTGAGACGCGTAAAATTCAAGGTTATTTTGTAATATTTCTTTTCTTTTGCTATTTCAGCCAATAATAATAATAGTAATGAGTAGTAATAAAAATAGTAGTAGTAGTAGTAATAATAATATCCATGGCAGCCAGAAATCCCAATCCATCCGGCGTGCCCCCCAAAAAAATGCTCAAACAACGTACCTACAAGTTAAGTAGTAGTACTAAATTTCCCTTCCCTTTCTTTGTTTCCCTCTCCTCGACGCCAGTGCCCGAAAAATGCGCTGTTACAGTAGTAGATAGATTGACAGGTAGGTGTTGGTACACAGCTTAGCTAGAAAGCTGAGAGATTGATCAGACAAAGGAAAAAAAAGTAGTGTCAAATGACAGACAGACATATTAGTAAATAATACACCGCTAGCTTGATCAGAGGTCCGCGCCTCTTTCCACACAGATACATAGGAAATAAAAAAAAGCAAGAAAGATTGTGGTGTTGAAATTATCGCCAAGTAGAGTGCAGTCTTGCTCGTCGACTTCTCGTCTTGACGCCAACGTCGCCGCTCATTATGAGGCTCTTCCAGCGCCTGTTGACGCTGTGCCTGTCTTTGCCTAAGCTGCGTGCGCAGTCCTGCCATTCCATCTTGGACAGCTTCAGCTTCTCCAGCACCAACTCGACGAGAACGCGATCATCTTCAACGCTCCATTCTGTGCCGTCTGCCTCAACTTGGAGGTCAGTACCAGGCTTATCGGTGTCTTGGTCGAGGGCGCTGCCTTCCAAGAGATGGATGTTGTGAAAATCAGAGCGCTCGAGCCCCAATGGCAATTGTTCTGGAGAGATGCGCGCGCGTTTAGGTGTTGATGGTGCTTGTGGTGATGAGGATGAGCTGTGTGGCATTTGCAGAGTCTCGGCATCCAGCTCGCCTTCGGTGTCCATATCGGACTCATCATCCCTTCCCATGTCGTCGTCGTCCGCGCGCCGGCGTTTGTTGACGCCTCTAGGAGGGGCGCGTTTCGCAATCCTCCTCCTGGCTACGGGAGTTTCTTCGCCCTTGTTATCGGATTTATTGGCGCGCGATCGTAGGCGCAACTTCATTGGCGTGGGAGCATATGCGAGAGGAGGCGTGGGGAGTTGTGTCAGAGTAGGCGCGGGCGCAAGCGCGCCGTGGTCGTTGTTGGAAGCGGTCATGGAGATGAGAGATTGGAGAGAGCGACAGGTGTTCATGATGTTGTCGATAGAGTATTGTGCCGACAATGTTGAAGGGCTGGCGGGTGGTGATACGAATCGGCCAGTCTGTGGTCTGGCCAGAGACGCGGCCTGCGAGCCGTCGCAGGAGAAGGCAGATGGGAGGAGCATATTGATTGAGAGTGGTGTTTTCTTCGCGGCTGATGCGTGGAGTGCGGTGATTGCGATGGTAGACTTCTCGCGAGAAGTGTCTTTAAGGATTGCGCGCGCAACAGCGCTTTAATAGTTGTTGTTGTTGTTACAGCTTGGTTGTCCAAGCATGTGGCTGGCTGGCTGGCTGTTTGGTGGATGCGCGCGCACGCAAGCCAGCGAGCAGACTTGGCAAACAGAGTCGACGAGAAAGGAGTGAATGGCGCTGCTTGATCTCAAGTTGCAATTTATATAATAGGCGGTCTAATGGATAGCGGCAGTAGAGATTCGGAGGCGGGTGGCAGCAGTTGTTGGTGGTGAATTCGTCGTGGCTAAGAATGTTGTTGTTATTGTTGTTGTAGAAACTTGGAGATGCGGGAGCGGGAGGGCGAGGCGCAAGTAATTATGAGCGCTGGACGGTGCCTGGGGGGATGCGACTGTGGCAGGGGGCTCGTTAGTATTAGTGCTAGTGCTGGCGTTCTAGAGGGGACCCTTCAGGCACTAGAGACACTAGAGACAGTGGCAGCGGGAGGGTCCAAGGGCCTACTGTCGTGCACCGTGCGAGGTGGGATGTGAAAAAGTTCATCAGTACAGGCGCCAATATTCAGCGACAGGGGGCCTCTTTTAGCTCTTTTAGGGGGTGCTGAGGGCCTAGAGGGGGGCCCGTCCAGCTCACTGCCCTGGGGCAGGGGTGGCAGTAGCCGGATGCGGTGACGTTCTGGTGGGCGGGTCTAATGTACCGCATGGGTACTGCGAGGGTACCGGCTGCGTGCCGGTTGCGTGTAAATCATGTGAAACGCGACGCCTTTGCATGAAGCGCCGTGACAGCAGGGGTACTTGCGAAGGAGAAAAGATGCACCGTGTTGATCTGATATTACGCACGGTCTCTTCCAATATGTGCCCCGGCAGGCAGAGAGACTAAGAGCCCAAAGTCCAAATGCGGCGGGCGCGGTAATAGAAGGAGGAGAATTAATGAAATGACATCCATTGATAAATGTACTCTGTAGCTCTCCTATAATCTGCTGGTTCACGGACTATTTTTGTTTTCTGGTACAGGTACCGACCTCAGTATCCAAGAGCGTGACGCGTCATGTACAAGTACCTACAGAGTGAAAGAAATCACTGCCTAGCATCCTCTCTGTGAATGAATGAATTCTCGCTTCTGCTTCTGCTTCTGCTTCTGCTTCTGCCTCTGCCTCTGCCTCTGCACCGCCTCCCCCGCAATTCTGCTTCGTCCTTCTTCCAGCTCTTGTTTCTTCTTTTTTTGGGCTTCTCTTCTGTGCGTGAACTCTTGTCTCTTCACCAGCCCGGTCAGTCTAAGCTCTTCATGCAAGCACTTTACTCGCGCCTTGCAGGGCCATGAGGAGAAATGAACGGCCTGCAACAAACAGCGGAGCATACAGTACGGATTCCGCCTTGTCCTCGCTGAATTGTGCGTCTCTCAACACTGTGCCGTATGCGGATTCAGCACACCTGAGTTCACATGAGTTCACATGAGCACACCTCTTTGTGAGTCTTGTCTTGCCTGGTCCCTGTCTATTGAGGCCCTTTGCCCTCTCTCCCTCGCCAAGGCTCTAGAGTCTAGACTTCCCTGGATCAGTCCATGTGTGCTATCGATTGCGATTGACATCTGCCGAGCTTCGAGTCGTCTCGTCATCTGCAAAGCATTTGCGGGGGAGAAAGTGTCTCGTCTCACGGGAACGCCCTGACAACAGGAGCTATTCGAGAAAGAAGGAAAAGGAGGGAAAAGGCAATTTGAAGAAATATTAGTTTCGACCCATCGAGGGAGCGCCTCTCTTTTTTTTTTTTCCTTTCTTTCTTCAGCGGCTGTTCTGCCCCATGTGCTGTCTCAAGTGGCACACTCTCTCACTAACACCCACAAATTCTCTCTCTGTCTACTTCGTATCTCTCTCTCACTTTTCCACTCTCTCCACCCACACTAACTGGCACCAAGCTGGAAGATGTTTAACGGCCTCAAAGTGCGCGATTAGTGCACGGGACCAAGAGGCACGGCTCGCCCTTGTTAGCTCAGCTCCTCTTTCCATTCACACTGCATCAAAGGGTTAGACAAATAGCGCTGCCGCAAGGACCAACGTTGCCAAGCAAGTTGGTAGAGCTGATCAGTGAACCTCAATCCACGAGAAATGCTGCGTCAAGTGACATTTCCCTGCTATTCTTGTCCAGAGCTAATATTACTCGTGTAATTGTCTTGTTACAGCTGTGCGCCACGCACCAGCATTCCCCTCCCATGCCAGCTGCGAATGGGATCTGCTTCTTTGTGTCCGAAAACGTGCGGATCCCGGGTCAGATTCCGGCATGAATACGCCACTGACAGTTTCTTTTTTTTACTTCTTTTCACTTCGTCTTCTCCGTTTATTCCGGCCAGCTTCTCATACTGTATGATGAAGACGTTTTCGATTGTCCCCCAACCCAGAGATGCGCGCACGATGCTAGTAGCGTCATCAATGAGGTCAGTGTCTCCCTCTAGATTGGAGACGCCCGCCCTGCCCTGGTGCTCAATAGTCATTCCGAATAGTCCGTAAGCCCTTGGAAGGAGTGAAAATCATTGTCATCTCGATCCCTCTTCTCCTTTCATCAAGACGCTTCTATTCTGGCCGATCAATGGTTTGGTTTCGCAATTTGAGCTGTCAACCCAATAAAGCCTCCTTCTGAGATGCCACTGTACTTCTTTGTCTATTCGTACCAGTGAACTAGGGTGACGAGCAGACACAAAGCTGATGGAAACTAGCCCAGAAGAGAGGGAGGGCAAGTTTCTCTTTCTTGTGTCAATAGCTGGCAACTATTGGCTTCGGCGACAACCCTTTCCGGTGTGCTCGTGCTCGGGTGTTCACACACCACCGGTCAGCTTGGCTCTACTAACATTCTAACCAGCTTGATACCAAGTACTTTGCATCAGCTGGCCACTGTTTCTCTAAATGCTTCCATTCGACAGAGTACAGCTTGCAATGCGACGCCGCAAGGTGGTATTTTAACACAACAGCTGTGCGCCACTTCATCGCCGTATCTTGTCGACACGCATCAAAGCTCAGTCCCTCCTCTGCTGAGCTGAGAAGCCTCATTCAGCACATACGAGTACGAATTGCAACACAGCACGATGAGATGAGGCGGGGCCAGGACCGGAGTCAGTCACTATCGATACCCGCCGATGAAGCGCCATGCCATGTCCTGGTGACGATTGAAACGCGTCTCCACGCGTCTCTGACGCGCTTTGACACGCCCCATTAATGACGCAGCCTTGGAGACGTCGGCCAATAATGGGCTGCGATGCTGCGGGTCTAGTGACCAGCCCCCTTGTTCACCATATTCCGCTTAAGAGCTTGCAGCCACAGCCGCCGCCAGGTAGCCATCCATCGTGTGGTATTTGGTACGTCTGTGAAGAGAGCAGAGCATGCGAAAGCCTCTCCATGGAACGGC
This sequence comes from Trichoderma polysporum, assembly GCA_030278935.1. Lineage (NCBI taxonomy): Eukaryota > Fungi > Ascomycota > Sordariomycetes > Hypocreales > Hypocreaceae > Trichoderma > Trichoderma polysporum. The sequence goes on along the minus strand of JARFTM010000114.1, from coordinate 103,767 downwards.
AATGACGAGAGCTGGTTCACTGGCTCTATGGCGTCTGGATATGGACAGTCCGTGCTCCTATATATCCACACGTTTTGTAGAGGATCCAGAAAGCCTATATACTTCATACTGCTTCATGCTTTTACCGCAATGCAAAGTACCTGGGTACTGTGTGCAGAGGCCAACCTTGAACTTGAACAGAGCTCCTTTAATTGCCATGAGATCGACCCATCATGGTCTCAGCTCTGTGGAGCTCACAGGGGGTAAGATGCATAACCCGCACGTGTAAAGATGAAAAGCGCCGGCCCAGCCTTAGCCTTGCTTCCAGTCGACGCATGACAGAATATCGAGACCGGCCTTAATAGCCCACATGTGTCCGCCAGGCACTCCCGTTTCATTCATTGTCCAATCGAGACGCTCCAGTGACGACACATGTATCGATCGATCCCAAAGACCAAATCATTGGCTGATCTACCTAAAGAGGTCATCGACTACCCTACTACCACTCTATTTGCTAGCCTCGTTGCAGATTGAGAATGCGAGGTGGGCTGAAGGTTTGACCGAAGAATGACGAATAGCCATGTATTCGGCGCTTCACATAACGGCCTCTTCCGCATAAGCCTCGCACAGATGTTCATCGATAATCGAATACAGAGACTGTAAACCATGTGCACTCTCCCCAAGCCATGTCGCGCCAATAACAGCATTCCACAACGTGGCCAGTGCACCATCTCTTCTGCTTCTTTCTTGCCCGTGACTACACTCAAAGAACAGCATTTCATGGGCTGCGATTTTGTGCTGCAAGGTCTCGTAGCGCCCTGGCATGTTAAATTTGATTTCAACGCATGTTTGCGGAACCTCCCAAACCCCAGTCGAGGTTCCCTTAGTTTTTGAGGCTTTGTAAATGGATCTTTGATCTAGGTATAAGCCAAAAATGTAATATTCGAAATAGTTTCGTAGAGAGAAAGTCATCGAATAACCAAAGATCTATTAAACCAATGTGACAATACGCATGTACACGTCTAAGTAGTAAGTTCTAAAGAACAATCTACACCAATAGTCCACCCATTCATGTATCCTCACCAAGATAGAACCACGCACAATACTCACTCGAGAAATAAAAAAATTACAATTCAACGAACTATTCAATTTTTTTTCCCCTTCTCAATTCGTAAATAAAAATAAAAAATGTAACTTATAATGAGGAATGCACTTATTATCTGCTCTAAGCAAGAGGGCATTAACTACTTACTTACTTACTTACTTAACTTCCCTCTACAACGACTCGCGCACGCGCAAATAAAACTAAGCTATGTCCAAACTAATGCAACTCCCAAAACGCCACCATGAGCACGCAGTGAAAAAGATTAAAAAAAAACCAAAGGACGAAGAGAGCCAGGGGAAGAAAAGAGCCGAGAATAGAACCAAGACAGGACAAGAACACGGCAGGTCTTCCAATTCCATCGGTCCACGTTGTCCTCATGAGCGTGCAATGAAAAGGCCAAACCAAAAGAAGGAAAGAAAAGTGCAATATAAGCTATTATTTCCCTCAAGACAAGACATTAATCTCAAAGACGGTTCAGGGGTGTCTCGCTCTTTCTCTCTCCTCCCCCTTTCCTCATCTTCGTCATATATATAAAAAAATCCTCCCAAGACTCAGTCAACTAAAACAATGCCTGCTGTACTGTATCAACCTTTTTGAAATAGTTTTGGTTTTTTTTAAGTCCCCCTCTCGCCAGGAATGAACTTTTTTTCTGAGAGGGGGGGAAGGAATACAGGTTTCCTCTAATATTCATCTGCCGTGTCTCCAAACCCCCTAATTCATCTTCTTTCAACTTTCGTGCTCTAAAACGGCCTTGCATCGAAAACCCAAAAATAGCAAACATGCTCTCTCTCAAAATGAAAACAAAAAGATATAGGTCAAAAAGCTTAGCATAAACGTCGTGATGAAAAGCACGCCCGTGGCATATGAAAAGCTCGCAGGACAAAATGATGCGGTTATGCTAGAAAAAAATAAATAGAAAAAAAAAAGGCGAAGGGAAAAAATTATTATCAAGGGGAGTTTTTTTCGACAAGAGTCCCTCTCTCAAAATATCCAAAAGGAGAGGCCGTCAGTAAAGTATCCAAACTCGCTTGTTTCGTATTAGTCGTACCCACGACCGCCTAAATCGTGCTTCTTTTTTGTTCATGCTATTCCGTCTTCTTTCTGAATTTTGATTTGAGTGCAAGATCATCATCTTTCTTTCTTTTTTTATTTTCTCTTCTTCTTTCACTCTTTCACATGACGATACAGTCCTTGTCGTCCTTGCCACCTTTTGCTAGTTTGGCGCTTCTCGGAGAGGCGACATCCATAGGGGTCCCTTGGCCGGTGACAGCTGCTTGGATGATTGACAGGCGTTGCTTGGCCCTCTCGTCTCCCAAATCTGCAGCTTTGACATACCAAACATTTGCTTCGAGAATGTCTCGTCTGCATCCAATGCCCATTTCGGTAAAGTATCCAATAGCGTACTGGGCCTTGACGAAACCTGAACAAATAAAAACATTCTCGTTAGTGGCTATGATCGATTGCAAGTTAAAACGATGGAAATATAAGCTGTCAACTTACCTAAATCAGCAGAGCGGCGAGCCCATTCGTACGCCTCTTCCTCATCCTTTTCCAGCATGGGCTGAGCACCAACCATGTACCACGCACACAGACCCATCATGGCGGGGGCATGTCCACGTTCAGCAGCACCAGTATAAAAGTGAACGCTGAGTGCTGGGTCTCGGGGACAATTGAGGCTCCCGTGTTCGTAGGCGTCACCCATGCGGAAGTTAGCCTCTGGATGGCCCAATTCCGCAGCTTGTGTAAACAGTTCGGCCGCATAGTTGAGATCGCGGAATATGTCGTCACCATAGCCCATCTCGTACAAGCATGCTAACTGATAAGGGGCAGCATTATACTGCGAATCGGCAGACTCGGTGGCCAGCTTCAGCCACTTGATACCCTCGCGGTACCTCTTCTCTCCCAGGTCTCCGGAAAGACATGCCTTGCCAAGGCGGGTCATGGCACCCGGATGCCTCTTGGAGGCAGCGGAGCGCAGGAACTGAACCGCCTTGGCAGGGTCTTTCCTGCAACCCCAGCCAAACTCGTAGCAGAGAGCCGTTCGGTAACCAGACTCGGCATGGCCATGCTTGGCAGCAATCACAAAGAGGGGAAATGCCTGGTTGTGGTCTTCTTTCCCCTTGTTAAAGAGGCCAGAAGCAAAGCCATCAGCAAGATAGTACTGCGCGAAAGGATAACCTCCGCTGGCCAAGCGCTGCAAGATCTGCCGAGCCTCCCGGACCAGCTCAGGCGGGGTAGCCACGGCGGCCTCGACAATAGGACTGTCCAGGTCACGGAATGGCTGCGGACTGTTCTTGCGACCCTTGGGACTAGAGAAGTCCAATCCCTGCTCCCGGGCTACGGAAATCAGGAATACGGCGAAAGAATACTGCACGGTGAAATCGTTGGTCTTCTTGACATTCTGGCGGTACATCTCGAGCGTCTTCTGTACGCTGAGCAGTGATGCGTTGTTGCCCACTACGTTTCGAAGCCCTGAGTTATCCATTGTGATGGGCGGGGGTGCCTGTTGAGGGTAAGGCACGTTGAGAAGTTCAGCGTAGGATGAAAGGCGAACATCGGGGGATTTTCGCGACTGAACTGACGGAGCGCGCATATGTGAGCCACCAGGCATCAATGCAGGCGATCGCCCTCGCTGTCCATCTGAGAGAACTGAATAAGCAGACTGGGGGCGTGACAAGGAGCTCCTCCTTAGGTTGTTGGACGTGGGAGTCAGATGGCGCCTGATATTGCCTGCGCTATCCACCAGTTCTGGGTTGGAGGGGGTTCGAATGCCATCACTCGGAACGCTTGACACGCGGGGTGGATAATCCTGCTTGCGATGCTGAGGCTGTTGACCCCGAGGCAAGTTACCCTCGATGATAGAGCTGCCAGGAGAGTCTTCCTCTTCGGGGAGGTATTCCGGTGACTCGTTTATGCCCGATAAAGAACTTGAGCTTGTCGTTGCCGAAGATTTGACCGAAATAGGCTCTTGGGAGGTGTTGGTCGTCTCATCGGACTCGCGACTGTTTCTGTAAACGTCTTGTTTTCGCAAGCGCTCTTGAGGGGTAATAGCAGCCGAATCGATTCTGTCAGTTGTAGTCACAGGAGCAGCCGGGGGATCACGGTCAGGTTTAGGATAGTAGGTCTCTGTCGCCGGGCTAGGGGTATCATCCTGGGGCGACTGTCGCTGAGACTCCTGAATAAATGGAAGTTGTAAATCAAGAGCACCAGAGACGGGACTGCTCAGCAGTCCTGCAAACTGCTGCTGATCCTGCTCGCCAAAAGCTGAGAGCGAGCCAAAACTGGCCTCTGCATGTTGAGGCGCATCATCAAGACTCAAGTTGAGAGGCCGGACCCAAGCATCTTGTTCCGAATTCGTCTGGCCAGGAGATTCCGGAGCTTCCCGCGACCATGATGCGTCCTCAGAATCGACTGCCGCAGCCGGTTGCGGTACAGGCTTCCGCGCGGTTCCTGCGACGGGTTTTCTCGGCGGCGACAGGGTCTGCGGTATAGAAACTGAATCTCGTTGGCTGGGCGAACCGGGAGAAGCTGAGGTTAGAGGCGGAGAGGCAGTGACTGCGGCCATGATGTCGGCGGACGGGCCGGCACGTCGATGAGCTCGTCTCCTTGGCCTCTATGAATAGTCAGGGACAAAGGGGGAATCTCGCAGCAAGTATATACGTCCAGCTGTGGTGTGGTTGCCGCTAAAACGACGCCTTTGACTTAGCAAAGGCTGGGCGAATGCGAGAGCGTAACGAACGATTGGCGTTTGCGTTTGCGTTTTTGACGGTTTTCCCTTTCCTTTTGGTCGTAAAATAAATTAAGAAAAAAAAATTGGTATCTTATAATTCCGGTAAACACCCCTTCAGACGGCAGCAACTAATTGTCGATGCCGAACTGAGCCCTATTGCGCGCCGAGGTCCTGAAACTGTGGTCGTTGGTGGTGCGGCGTCTACGAGGCAGCGGAGAAAGCGAGCGACTGGTTGGCTGTTTGGGCCTTGTAGCGACCAAGAATCTGCAGCGAGCGCCTAGAACGCGAACAAGGGCGCGCACAAAAATCCCACGGCGAAGCGGTTCAGCGAGCGAATAGTGGCGATAACAATAATTGAGCCAGCAGCAGCAGCACGGAGGGAAGCTGGAAATTTGCTGGCTTGGGGGGGTTTGTGGAGGAGGAGAGGCGACTGGAAGTTGGGGGAGAGGGCCGGCGATATTCAGCAAGGAGGGAAAATTCCACAGGCCGAGACAGGCAAAGACAGGGCCAAGGCTTGGGTACATGTACCCTTATGGTAGGTACCGAACGAGTTAAAGTGGAGGGCGCAGCGCTACGGCTCAGCGAGGGCTAGGCGTGGTGTGGGAGGTGCGCGCAGCAGGTTACAGGTCACAGGTCCAGTACGGACCGCTGTAAGCTGCCAGTATTATGTATTTGATGGATTTGATGCTCCGTCCTCCGCGCTACCTTGGTGGGTTGCCTGGTACTGGCATAGGTAGATAGATATGCTCTGCACTCCGTATTCACCTGCATGTAATTGGTGCAGTAGTGAAAATGCAGGGCATCTATCTACCTGATGTCGAGCAACTGCTGCTATTTCTGGCATTGTTAGCATCAGCATTCACAGCATTGCGCATCAAGACAGATGAATGCGAATATCAGGTACCTACACGGACTATAATAATAAAGGGGGGTGAAGTCCGACGGGCAATACAGGAGAGTTCAGGTACAAGCAGCACCTCAAGTAGGTACACAGGCACGGAGTAATCTGTACCAAACCTACCGACCCAGAAAGTGTATTCGCCAGCGGGCGGCTGCTAGCGGGCTTGTGGGCGTGTCCAAACAATGGCTGCCACTGGCTGTAATGGCTGCTATGGCTTGGCCGCTGAGCGCCAGCAGACGTGCTGGTTTTAATGTTGATTTTAAGCTATCGCCGAGCTCCAGGCACAATCTCCCAAACCAGAACCCACCAATACGAAAAGAGGATAGGAAGGGGCAGGGAAGCAAAGAAAAAAACAGAAAAAAAAAATCGTCCATGCACGCCGCCATTGCCTCAAGTTCAGGTTCAAGGCTGCCACAGCTGCTCCGGCTGCAGTAGACTCCGTACTATCGCTGCTATCCAGCAAAGCTGAAGGCTAAAGCGGTGGGGTATCCTGAGGAGAGAGCCTCATCATCCCGCTAAGAGGGGAAGGGGGAACAGAAGCGCCGGGACTAGGCAGGTCGAACAAGAGAACAAGAGGAAAAGAGCCTCAATCGGGGTGACGGACCATCTCCAGGAGAGTCAGAGAGGATTCAGCTGAAGTCCGAGTAAGCCTTGGCTGGACTCTGCTGTCCATGCCCTTTGATACGTGGCCCCTCTCACAAGAGGGATCGAAAATACTATCGAATGTTGCATATGTGCTCGAAACACCAAAGATCCTGCCGATGGCGTACTGTCTAAGCCTGCTGGCGAACCCACTCAGAGCTGCTGCTGCTGGCTGCTGGTGTTTTAGGCTTCAGCTACCTCTCCAGCTCTCTACCTTAGTGCTAGTGATTCTGCTATGCTATGTGCTGGGCTACTAACTAGCAGGTAACCTCTAGCTTCAATTTGCACATCAGCTCCGAGTCACAGCCGCAGCGCCAAAACAAACTCTTGCGTCAATGCCAAGGCTAGGCTCCATACATCGAGTCCACATTCCGCTTTAGTATGGACTATCAATCAGGCAATCGGCCAGGAAAAAAGACGAGAAGCTCACAAAGGCATCATAGCAATCAATCAATCAATCAATCAACCACCAAAGTAGCCTAACCCTTAGGCTAATCCGTCCACGACTCGCGGCTGCAGCGGATACATCAAAAGCGCCTCCATCTGCAGCTGCGGGCATTAATAATAGTATAATATACGGGGTGCCGTATGTAATGGTCCCTACTTCGTGCTTCGTACAGCCTTTTTTTCTAATGCATGCACGTCTGACAGAACCCGACCCTGGGCTCGTAACCTTCTGTTGCCGTCTCCTCATGCAACGTCCCCAATCCAGCACTTTGTACTTGCATACCCCATACTCGTACCCGTAACGGAGTACTCCGTAGCAGAGTGGTGCCTTCGTGATCTAGGTACTAATACTATTAATACTACGGAGTATGTGTACTCGTATATTCCAGCTACACGTACGGAGTACGGAGGATGCCCGCGCGGCACAAATGCGGTCAACCGGTGGCCAATTGCTTGTTTGGTTCGGCTTTGGGGCGCCAAGCGGCTGGATCTGACCCAGCCAGAAGGATTGAGAGGAACACGACAGCGTTAATCCGCAGTTGACGATCCGGGATAATGCATGACGTTACGAGGCATAGAGTACTGTGCCTAAGGTGCTGCTTGTAAACAGAGTACGGAGTTGGGAGTACAACCACGCCCAGACTCCGTATCCCGTCCGTCCGTCTGTCCTTCGCATCCAACAGCACCAGTAATACTAGTCATCCGCTGCCATGTAAGAAATAGGTGGTTCCTGTGGCGGTATTCGTGCGCACCGTTTGTGTGCGTGGAGGAGCTGCCAAGATCGATTATCCATCCATTATCTCAGAAAAATAGCCCCCCCTTTTCTCTGGCACGTCAAGGCGTGGCATGGCAAGGCGTGGCATGGCATAGTGGTATCATGCCGCGTCGTATCCCTTCAAGGTTTGCTGGTCATCCGACACTGCCAGACCTCGTAAAGCAACGGACTCGCCCACCGCTCCGAATGACCTCCCCTTTGCGGCCGAGATCTGCCGATATACCGGCACCCGGTGCTCTAGAAACCACTTTTACTTCTTCATACCAGTATCATCTAATACTTCGTAGCAGGCGGGCGTGTCTGTTCTGTTGTTCCCCATATTCCCACTTTTCTCAGCGTCAACCCTTGGAGTCCCTGCGTCTTTTTTTCTCGTTTCTGCTTCTGCGGCCTGACAGTGTGGAGATGGGACGAGGCATTAGAGAGGGCCTCATCCATTAATAAACCCTTGGTGCCAAGTCCCTGCAGTTAGTTGCCGGCTACAACTACCCGAAGCAGCTTCAACAACGGCCGCCATGTTTAAAAAAGGGAACAAAATAGGCCTACAAAGTAGATCGCCACCAAAAACGAGGCGAGGCTGCCACCCGTGCTCTTGGTTCGCCGTCCGTAGATCTTGCTAGGTTATAATGAGCACGATATGACTGTTTTCTTCCTTTGCTAGCACCCCATTCTGTTCCCGTCTGTTCGGATTTGGACTGGATAGCGACATGACAGTCCTAAACCAGACATTTCCACTTAGCACATGGCGCCCAATCTCAAGGCGCCACCTCGATGGATGCGCCTCTCAGTAGCACTACCAGTATTACTACTCACTCGTATGGCGCCAGCACTCGCCGGCGCTACAGCAGCAAGGAATGGAGCACACATCCAAGTACATTTTGTCGAGATGCTTCTTTTGGGTGTGTGCGCACATACGGCCCGCTTGGCGAGCGTCTCTACTGTTCGCCCAAGGCTCAGGCGGCATCCCATCGGCACTCTGTACGGAGTACTCCCCCGAGTCAGCGCTTCACAACCTCTCAGCGGTCCCATGTGCGATTATCTGCTCCTGTACTTCGTAGCCGGTCCGTGTGCTAGGCGGCCTGACAGCCGAGAGTGCCTTTGCTGTTCCTCCGCACGATCCATCTCAATTGTTGGCGAGATCTTTTTCTGGAGCATCACGCCAAGGCTCAGATCGTGAATCTGCCCAACTTATAGGTAGTAACTAAGGTAGTACTACAGGTATCGTCAACGGCAGCCAGATCCTCATAATCTCTCTTGGGGGGGTCGACAACAGGCAGGGATTCAACGTTGGGGGGATTTATGCGTTCTAGTAGTAGTATGCCAGTAGTAGTACGTATCAGGAGGACCATCAATGAGCCGGGAGATAATAAGGGCTCCTTATGACTGGTGCAGAATGTACAATGTTCCATAGTCTATTACGAGTACATTCGGCTGCTCAGCTCTGAGTGGCTCCCTTCAACTGCATCTCTCATGCATGTGTAATCCACCAACAAGTACAGTAGATACGTAGACGGGGGGGGAACGAGGCTTCAGGATCCATAGCACTCCGTAATAAGTGTTTCTAGCCCAGTCCGACTCCGTTGATACTAGTAGTAGTGGTACTCCTACTACTACGAAGTACTGGCACTATTGTGTAATGTGGCAAACGTTAAAAGAAAACAGCTGGAATGGGGCCCCGTCTTGGACCCATACCAGCTCCCTTGTCTCGACCCCGTGGGTAAAATTTTCTTCCTCAGGGGAGCGAAATGAGAGCAAATTGACTTTGAGACGGGACATTGCGAATAATCTTACTGGGGCAGTACTCGTAAGCTTGCCAAAGCATACCGGTGCAAGATGGAGTACAGTACTGCACAGTAATATGGCGGAGTCTCCTTTTGCCATGAACACCAAGTGGCCTCGTATTTGACAGGGCAAGGTCTTGGCATGTTCCTATCCCAGCACATCGGAATAAGAGCGTCCATCAATGGATCGTTTTGTGGTCCCCGCTCCTGCACATCACCGTATTGTTCAGACGCAGAGAGATAGTAGTACCTAGTATTACAATCTCGTGTTTGTGTACTCCGCGCTTCGCAATGGAGATGGCTGTGGGCGCTATCTATGCAAATGCCGGCATTTCTTTTGGCTCCACGCTATACGACGAGTCCTTGACGTGCTGTTCTGTTCTGGCGATAATTGCACAGGTGGATTCCGTAGGCTTGAAAAAAAAAAAAAAAAAAAAAAAAACACAGGGCTTGTTGCAAGTGAGTGCATTAGGACGATGCTCGTGTCGCCTCTCTTGCGGTTTAGATGCTAGCATAGGGCTCTAGTCTAAGCCTGGATTAGTGCCGGGCAGCGCGCCAACCGAAACGCCGCTTGTATGTACGGGCAGGTCAGGGTCCAGGTCGCAATGCAACATGCAGCTCTACCTACCTAGTACTTATAGTAGTAGATACTGTACAAGCATAACTGGTGCTTTGCACTGCGTACGGGACATCAAAGAGGACATCAAATACTTCCATGGTAATTGTACTCGAACCCTCCATTCATTGGAGGTTCCTAGTAGCGTGTCAGAGTCTAAAAAGTCGCTATGGCGAAGGTTTGCGCCAAAGTACTGCAATCAGGGGCATTGCGAAATAACTCTCCGTCGATCAGTATTATTGATTTCGTGGTTGTGGATATACTCAAAGGTTGCGGGTGAACCTTGACCTTTAACCGCCCGCTGTGGCCATGAACAAATAAAAACTCATCACCTTAAGGTTTCGAAACGTCACATGGTAATATTGGGGCCATTGGATGCTGTCGATTGCTCCGATTATGGCGCGGCGAGACTAGCGCTCTAGTTGTGAGATCTGGTGACCCGGCAATTTTCTCATCGGACTCCGGCTGTCTTGCCCTAGGGCACGAACAGTTACGGAGTACACATGCTGTAGTTCGTATTGACAGTCTTATCAAGCTTTGTAATGTTGACTTATCAACTGTATGTCGTATATTTGCCAGATTCGTAACTTGAGCTTTGAAATCTGCTTGTTTTTTTCGTAAAATACATCGAATTTTCGCAAAACACTACACGTAGCCAGGCGTTGAAACTCGAGAGCACTATTGATCAGCTCATGCGCCTAATGCTAGTACATGCCTACCCAGGTACGGAGTACATGTATGTTGGCGGGCATGCAACGTACCTACCTGCTGGTCAGGCTCTCCGGCAGCGGTGAGCTGCTAAAACACCTGCCGTGTAGGTATGTGGGAGAAAAGTAAGGCGAGGATGTGATGCAATGGATGTTAGTAGCGCTCTGCAAGATGTGGCAGAAAGGGGGAGGTACGAAGTACTAGTTCTCCGTAGAGAAGGAGAGAATGCAAGCAAGGAGGGGCCTCTAACTCACTTCAGATCTGATAGTGGGAGAAAGCTGCGGTTAATTGATGCATGCATTTTTACCATTTCCAGGTTATTACACAAGCACTTGGTCTAGTTTGGCAGGCGAAACTAATGCCAGCTCGTGTTGCAGCGGGCGTGGCGTAACTCAAATTCATGGCGCACCAGTTCACAAGCCAAGACTGCCACTCAGCACAAAGCACAGTAGTAAATACCTAGGTAGTATGAATACGCTTAAAGTATGAAAAAAATAAAAAAATAAAACAATAGTTGTAAGCGTTCATTGTTGCGAGGCAAGCAGCACCGGGTCTGTTTCACTGCTCCCGGGTAGCTACAGCTGAGTTGAAATCCGAGCCCAGCAGCTGGGTGGTTGCCCTAGTCTATCCCTCTAGGCCTTGAAAACTGCTGATCGACCGAACGAAGAAGCGAGCGAGACAGTCTAAGACCGTGCACACACAATATACAGGTTTAGCTCTCACAGTGACCCGGCAGGATTATTTGGGCGAGCTGTGTTGATTGTCTTTGGCAGATGATGCCGTCATGTACATCCTATTACGCCAACAAAGCATGGAATGCCAAAGTACTTGCATCTATGCATGCTGTTAAAAACCTGGGAAGCCGAGAGCTGGTTGAGAAAAAAAAGGGCAGCCAATGAGAGAAGCTCTCCTCTCTCCGCAGGGAAGAAAAAGCATGAGAGCAGGAGAGTGGCGACATCCAGGAACCAAGCGAGCGAGACTGGTTCGACTAGGCAGGTACCTCGCACCGCATCTGTACATGCAACCTGGGGCAGCGCCAGGGCTTTAGGCCGGTACCCCTTGACGATGCGGAACCTGCACTGGTGGATGTATGAGGTACTCGACTAATTACCTGCCCATCGTATCAATCAGGACTAAGCCAATAGCACCGCAGGCCATCTGGCTAGGTGGCTCTAGCAGGCTAGACTGCTATTCGTACCGCCTAAAATGCTCCCCCGAGTCGCCCCCGCGCACTTGCTTTTGGGGCTGGGCCGTGGCCAGGAATAGGCACAGGCACCCACCAAGGGCGCTTTTTCCTTCTCGCGGCTGTCTCGCTGGCTGAACGAACTCTTCTCCCCCCTAACCGCACCAGATCTCTCTGCGAGCGCTGGGGACAACAGACTCCCTTCCAAGCAGCGCTCCTCGTCTCTCGTTCAGTCGTTTGATTTCCCACTTTCGTTCTCGCTGCGGCGTGTTTTTGTCTCCCGCCACCCGTTTCGCCCTGGAGCTCCGACGCTGCGACGCAAATCACCACGAGCTCGTCGACACCATCGCGCCCGTTCCATCGCGAGCGACGCTCCAATTTTCTCTCTATCCGAAACGGTACAGCCGGGTCGTGTCGCTCGCTGCCTGCGCTCCCACTTTCGCTTGCCTTTCTGCAGAGCGCCTTGCTGTTGTGAATCGTCCATCGTTTGCATTCGTTGCCTCTGACGAATTTTCCCCCCCCCCCCTCAGTCGGACTATCGCTTAGAAAAAAGAATTATTTGAACGGGCTCTCAACGGTCGATACAAGCTCGTTCGAGAGTGGACCGTGGTGGAAGCTGGATTATTAGCACCCGTGGACCTGCTTAGGCACTACGGAGCACTGCTTCGACCGCTAAGACAGCCCGACTTTGTGTGGTTGCAGCCCATTTTCCCGTTCTCCACCTGCGACGCCTAGCGCTGTTCTGTTTTTGGCAGGCTGGACGACGGTCGCCCGTCTCCCAAACAACCCCCTCGGCCAAAATAAGCCAATTGGCTGCCTTCCGCACTGCGCATTGTTTGTTTGCTGCGCTGACAACATCTCATCGGGTGAGCAATTGTTTTTGTTTCTGTCTGCTGCCAGGCCTTTTTTATCTTTTTTCTTTCCCGATTCTTTTCGTCATTGTGACTTCCAACGTGAAGCTACATGGTGGCGCATTGCGAATAATTCACCTCCCCTTCGCCTGTTCCCTTGTCGTTCCCTGAGCTTTGGCCACTGAATCATCGCCTGCGGCGCAAGGGCGGACCTTTGCTTGTCTGTCCCTTTGGAATGCTGCGCCCATAGACCACCCTGCCGCAGCAACAAGAATTTTGGTTACTGACATTCTTTATAAGAGCCATGTCTCTGCCTGAGAGGCCCGGGGCTAGCCCCAACTACAACCGTCGAGCCAGCTATCGAAACCCGCCGGCATCGCGACGCGCGCGACCCGTAGACATTGAAGCTGGCGTGTACGAATCGTCGTCAATCTCGGGTCAGCATCATCGTGGGAAATCCGTCTCTTCATACGCAGAGACAATTTCGACCTCTAATGTGAATACAGAGAGTATGCCTCTGTCGCCCACGGAGCCCCATGCCTCGGCGGGGAGGACTCCTGATCCTGCCTTCACCCGCAAGAGGAGCCTCATCAGGCCGGAGAGGAACCGCATCGACAAGGAGCATAGGAACTATCACTACCACCGCCATGCTGCCAACATGAACGTCTTGCCCTCGTCCACGGGAAACGACCCCTTGTTGGAAAATCTGGCAGGGTCAACAGAGCGATCTGCCAACACAGAAAGCGTTACTGACGAGACTCCTCGCCCTTCTCGAAGCCGAACGGCCAGTGGAGACCACGAAAAGAGTGGCGCCAATGTCAAGACTTCGCAGCGCCGCGCACCGGGCAAGATCACAAAAGACAACAGCAAGCGATCTTCGAAACGCAAGGCCAAGTCTACCGAGGACCAAATCCGCCCGCCCAGCTTCTGGAACGTTTACTGCGCTATTGTGACTTTTTGGTGCCCCGATTTCATCCTGGGATGCTGTAAACCGACGAGAGCTGAGCGCCGAGCATGGAGAGAAAAGATGGGATTGATCAGTATCATCTTGTCAATCATGGCTATTGTCGGTTTCGTGACGTTCGGCTTCACCGCTTCAGTTTGCGGCACGCCTGCCGTGAGACTGCGTGTAAACGAAGTCTCTGGCGGTTACATGATTTTCCACGGAGTGGCCTACGACCTGTCCAACTCTCACCATCCTGCCGCCGAGGGTATTCCCTTGGAGGCGGATGGCCTCGGCGCTAATGTCCTGTTTGACCTTCCCCAGAAGCACTCCGGAGACGATGGTAGCTTTCTTTTCCAAAATGTCAATGGCAACTGCAAGGGCCTCATCACCGCTGCCGAAAACTCTGATGTTCCTACTGACGATTCTGGCGACCTGGCCTGGTATTTCCCGTGCACAACCTTCAAGCAAGATGGGTCCTCAACACCCAACTTGACTATCCCGTACTACCTTGGCTATGCGTGCCACACCTCAGTCAATGCCCGAAATGCGTTCTATGTTGACCTTCACGGCACGGCTGACGTATATTTTACATGGGATGATATCAAGAACAGCTCCCGTAACCTTGTTACTTATTCTGGTAGCGTCTTGGACCTAAACCTTCTCAACTGGTTCAATGAGAGCCAGGTCCAGATTCCTGATCGTTTCAAGGAACTCCGAGATACGACTTCCGACGTTAATAAGGCCATCCGTGGTCGCGACGTGACGCGCATGTTCCAATCCTCGTCCGACAAGAAGTATATGCAATGCTTCGAAGACATCATCAAAGTTGGATCCGTCGACACCGAGACTGTTGGTTGCATTGCTTCCAAGGTTGTGCTCTACTGTGCTCTGGTTTTGATTCTCTCTGTTGTCGGAGCGAGATTTGTTCTGGCTGTTATTTTCCAATGGTTCATCAGCCGCAACTATGCTGCCGCCAAGACGTCTCAGAGCTCTGACCGAAGAAAGCGTAATCGCCAAATTGAAGACTGGTCTGAGGATATTTACCGTGCTCCTGTTAGGCTCCCTGGCGACGGTAGCACAGTTGTCACCTCGGATAGAAGCAAGCGAGCATCTTCGTTCCTCCCTACCACCTCACGATTCTCTGGTGTCGCTGGGCCAGATCGAAGTTCTTCATCTCGCCGTGTTCCCACGACGATGGCCAGCCAAGGTGGCTCCAGTTCTCTGTATCCGCCTACCCCGCTGTATAAGCAAGGTAACGACAGCCGCGTGAGCTTCCTTCGTTCAGACCCGTATGGTGCCGGCCCTATTTCTGATGGTCCTGGTCCGGCTGGCTTTATCCATGAGGCCGTCGTACCCCAGCCTCCCTCTGACTGGATGCCTTTTGGTTTCCCTCTTGCGCATACCATGTGTCTGGTTACGGCCTACTCTGAGGGAGCGGAAGGCATTCGAACTACTTTGGATTCTGTCGCTACTACAGATTACCCCAACAGCCACAAGGTCATCGTTGTTATCTGCGATGGTATCATCACAGGCCATGGCGAGACCGTATCAACCCCAGATGTCTGCGTGAGCATGATGAGAGACCACTCTATTCCTCCCGAACTGGTGAAGCCGTATTCCTATGTTGCCGTAGCAAGTGGATCGAAACGACACAATATGGCCAAGGTATACTGCGGATTCTACGACTATGGGTCTTCGTCTCGAATTCCAGCGGATAAACAACAGCGTGTGCCCATGATTACCATTGTCAAATGTGGCACCCCTGACGAGGAAAAGGCATCCAAGCCCGGTAATCGAGGCAAGCGTGACAGTCAAATCATTCTCATGTCGTTCCTTCAAAAGGTCATGTTCGACGAGCGGATGACGGAGCTTGAATATGAGATGTTCAATGGATTATGGAAAGTCACCGGCATCTCGCCCGACTACTATGAAATCATTCTCATGGTCGACGCCGATACAAAGGTTTTCCCGGACAGTCTCACTCACATGGTGTCTGCTATGGTCAAGGATCCGGATATCATGGGCCTTTGTGGTGAGACCAAGATTGCCAACAAACGAGCCAGCTGGGTGTCAGCCATCCAGGTGTTTGAGTACTTCGTCTCTCATCATCTCGCTAAATCGTTCGAGTCTGTCTTTGGTGGTGTCACCTGTTTGCCCGGATGTTTCTGCATGTATCGCATTAAAGCACCAAAGGGAGGACAGAACTACTGGGTTCCCATTCTGGCCAATCCTGACATCGTGGAGCACTATTCTGAAAATATGGTTGAGACTCTTCACGAGAAGAACTTGTATCTTCTCGGTGAGGATCGGTATCTGACTACGCTCATGCTGCGAACTTTCCCCAAGAGAAAGCAAGTCTTTGTTCCCCAAGCTGTCTGCAAAACTACAGTCCCGGAAGAATTCATGGTTCTGCTATCTCAGCGGCGCCGCTGGATCAACTCCACCATTCACAATCTTATGGAGCTGGTTCTGGTCCGCGACCTCTGTGGCACCTTTTGTTTCAGTATGCAGTTTGTCGTTTCTGTCGAACTTATTGGTACTCTTGTGCTTCCAGCTGCCATTGCCTTTACTATCTACGTTGGTAAGTATTACCTGAACCTTTTATGAAATATGACCGAGTGTTCGTAGTTGGCTGACTTGTTGCGCGTCTTTTAGTCATTAAATCTATCATTTCTCATCCCCCACAGATTATACCGTTGGTGCTTCTGGGTCTCATCCTTGGTCTTCCTGGTGTTCTCGTCGTCATCACCGCGCACTCTTGGTCTTACATTGTCTGGATGCTCATCTACCTGGTGTCCCTTCCCGTCTGGAACTTTGTTCTCCCGGTCTATGCCTTTTGGAAATTTGACGATTTCTCGTGGGGTGAAACCCGCAAGACGGATGGCGAGGGTACGAAGAAGAGCAGCGAGGAGCGTAAAGGAGAATTTGACAGCAGCAAGATTACAATGAAGAGATGGGCCGAGTTTGAGCGGGAGAAGCGCGTGAAGAGCGCTTATTGGGGATCGAGGGAGAACGTCGTCAGCGGTGGTACCAATAGCTGGGCGATGCCTCCTCCCGGACATCACAGCGAAGAGTACTTTTCTGACGCGTGATTTGAATCCTTACGGGTATAATGATGACGTGAACTAATAATATTGTGCTTTTTTTTCCTCTAATTTCTTTTGAATAACGAAATACATATGGGTTACATTCGCATATTTAACAAAACACACACTTTACTTGCGCATATGATTCAGAGAAAGTTTATTCGCCTTTGTATTCGCCTATTCTTTTTTTTTTTCCTGCGTCAAACTGGGATTTTCCCTCACCTCACCTTCTCTTTTGCTCTTCATTGATGAAAGGGGGGGGATGACTGATGGCTTTTTACGACTGCGATTGCTACTTAGAGAAGATTATGCGACAAAGGGAGGAAGAAGAGGAGGAGAGTAGAATTTTCTGGGAACGGGCCGCAACTTTTTGTAATAGGCGACCGATTGATTGATCATTTGAATTCTGGTTGACTGATACGATTAAGTCGATAAAGTTTGTTGTACATAGCCTTTTTTTTTGATTGATGTCTCCTGTTTTTGGCTCTGGGAAGGATGTTTTACGACGCCGCAGTCTTTTTTTATCACTACATCCTAGCTTAGCTTCTTTTAGAGCGTTAATAAGTATGTACGTTTGTTTACGATATATTGCAATTGATTCTTAAAACTACCTATATAACAACGGTGTAATATTCAACATGTTTTCTTCGTTCCTCCTTTCGTCTTTTCCGTCTGTTTGTTTCCTTTTGTCCAAACCCAAACTTCAGTCATTCAATCATTCATCACACACAATCAATATCTACACGTATCAAATATGTGCAACAGGGGTATTGCATCCATTTCAAAAAAAAAGAAGAGAAAAAAGAAAGAAAGAAAGAAAGAAAAAGAAGCCGTAACAACTCTTCCAAAACGACAAATGAGCCGACTCTGCCTCCTCCACCCCGCCAACGCCAGCATGCCAAAAAAATTCTCAATAGCCTAAGTCCGTCGACGCCGGCTTTACCATCATTGCCGTTGATGAATATGAACAGGAAATAAAAATGTAGAGAGAGGGAAAGAAGAGAGAAAAAAAAAAGATCGTCTCGCACAGCCCCAGCTTTTGACACTCAGTCACCGCGGTAGATTCATTTCTTTGAATTCTCTACCTCTTCGCCCAGTTCCCAAGGTTTGCATGGGTCAACAAATGTTGAGATGCGCTGATCACCCCATCGAGCGCCGATGGTGACCCAGACATGCTTCTGGGGAGCAGTTGCGTGAACCGTCTCTCGGTACCCAGTCCATCTCAAACGTGATTCCCTCTCCATGGAGCTGTTGCCGAGACCACCGTTGGCAACCCACTCTCTCACAACGTTCTTGATAAACTCAACCTTTCGGCGGAAGTCATTCGACGCAGGGATACCTTGAATTTCCGGATCGATCTCAGGTCGCCTCCTCGATGCGGTAGTCGTGGCTCGTACAGATGATTTGGCCTGGAAGTTGAGCAAAGTCTGTAGGGGATATGACAACGTAGCACGGTCGTCTAGCGCAGTGGCACCAATCGAGCCTGTGTTTGCGAGCCTCTCTGCTGCCTCTTGAGGGAGATGCCAGAAGTGGCACCAGGTTCCAGTGGCATCTAGAACAATCTTGGTGTGATCTGGGAAATTGAACTGCGCAAAATAGATATTAGTATATTATAAAGGTTAGAGATGTTTTCGAAAAGTCTCCTTACCTGAAGGTGTCCATCGCAAAATATCCAACAACCAACATCCCCAAATCGCTGGTAAAAGGTCACTAGCTCTGCAGGCGTGCCCTTTTGACCTGGGGACATGGCGCCATCCATCTCGTCCTCTTCGGCCGGGACTGCCTCATCTCGACCATAGGCAATCATATAATTAGCAAATTTCTTCCACAGGATGATCCTTTCTCGCTTTCTATGTTGAAAGACGTCCTTGCCGGGATTCATCTTGCCAGCTGTGCCATCCTCGTTCATTGACACTCGAAATTGGTCAGGGGAAACCATGACTTGCGAGAGGCCAGCCTCGCCGTTGTTTTCGAAAAACTTGATAGCTTCAGTCATTGGCACTGGTTGATGTCGGTCCTGGTATGAGTCGTCTTGCCGTCGGAGGATATGTTTTTCGGCGCCACGAATGAAGACGCCAGCTGGAGGTAGCAAAGCGGTTTTACTGCCTTCAGTAGTGGGGATGTCACGTAAGATGCATCCCACGCTACCGTCGTTTAAGATATAACCAAGACCGAATTTGTTTGTGTAGTCAACCCATTTGACTACAATATGAGGGTGGGGCGGCGGCACCGTTTTTGAGGAGATGATGGCCATAGTACGGGAGTTGAGAGCTCGCTCAAGCTCCGTTTGAAGTCGGCGCAGTCGGTCGAGAATGTCATCAGGCTTTGTCCCTTGCATTTCAGCAGGCGCCTCGGACGGGCTGAACAAAGTGGCCACTCGAACAGATTCCGAGCCTCGTCTCTTGTGGATTGGCAAAGATGTGGATGAGATTGTAGCCGCTCTCTCTGAGATTTGTACATTTGGCGCAGATCGAGTTGCTGGCAGCTGAGTCCTGTTTGACACGCGCATAGTTCTGGCAGTGGTAGTAGTAGACTCGGAGGCCTCTCTCAAGGAGGATGAGGAGGAGGTTGTCTCCCGGGCAAGAGGGTCCTGACGATCTTGACGGTCTTGGCGAGGCCGGATTCTGGTGCTTTGTGAGGCTGATGGCGCGGCCTCGGCAGCGGGTTGAGTTTTTGTAATGGTGGATGTAGCAGGACGGCCCTGGGATCGCTGCTGAGCAGCAAAGCTCTGAGGTGGCTGACGCAAGAGGCCAGTGGGAGGGGGTAGCTTTTGTGAACCGGTTGTGGCATCTTCTTGTCCTTCGGTCGAGGTTGAACGCGCAGCGACTGAGGCCGCATACCTTGCACGGATTTGGTGCTGTTCTCTTAACCAGTCATCAAATGGCCGATAGACTATGCCCTCCACCAGAGGAATGACTGGGGTTAGGCCTGCCTTTTCCTCAGCAGCCATCTCCTTCCAGATCTGCGTGTGTGTAACCTTTTCTCCGCTCCAGGGCCCAACGATGCATTCTCGACACTGATCCTTGAGGTTACGGTAAGACTGAGCCAGCACCGAGCTGCTCAGGCGCGAGGCGTAATATTCTTCTGCATCAGGAGGTACTTCTCGCAGCTTGGAGGTGATCTCAGCTGACGACGGCATGTAGCCCGCAGTGAAAAAAGGATGTTGGACGATGTCATCGGGCTCTGGTCGCTGATCCGCATCTTCAAGCATCGTGGCCACCAGGTCTTTAGCCTCCTGGCTAATGTATTTCTGGGATACCTCTGCACTTGGCCATTCATAATCTCGCTCTCTGGCACGACGATAAATCTCATCAGTTGTTGACGATTGGAAAGGCGGCTTCGAAGTAAACATGGCAAACCTATTTTACTCTCCCATTAGCCCCCTCGAAATTTATATCAAGATTCAGTTTTCAGCTGATACTCACATGATAATGCCCAAGCTCCAGATATCAACCATGTGGTCATGGCCCTTCTTCCCCTTCTCAAGAATTTCCGGAGCAATGTAGTTTGGCGTGCCGCATAGAGTCGTTCGTCGAATGGTTTGCATGTCCCTACCTGTCACCACCAACGCAGCAAGGCCGAAGTCGCCAATCTTGGCATTCATCTGGTGGTCCAGAAAAATGTTGCCCATTTTCAGATCTCGGTGAATAATACCTTTGCTGTGCATGTATTTGATGGCACCGGATATCTGGACAGAATAGAATCGGACTTCGGGCTCGGTGAGGCCCTTTCGACGTTTCACCATGTCCATAAGAGAGCCATTGGGGCAGAGTTCGAGAACTAGAAAGGTGCAGTTGACGTATGAGAAGGCCCTCAAGAACTGGACAATGTTCCTGTGCCGCATTTTCGAGTGGATTTGTAATTCCGTTTGAAACTGCCACAATATGAGCGGACTCGTAAAAAAAGCCAGGGTGAAGAAAAAATCTCAGCAGTATTACTAACCTTTTGTTCCATCTTGGAGGGCATCTGGCTCTTGACGATTTTGAGCGCATACTTTTGTTTACTAGGAAGCAGCTGGCCACTGTAGCATATAGCAAATCCTCCCTTTCCCAGTATTTTCCCAACGTGGTAAACAGCGCCATCTGGGCGATCGGCGCTGCTCGGTTCGATCACCTCCGGAGGAGGAGGGGGCGGGTGTTCTTTGTCCTTGGCAGCCTTGAGCTGTGCAACTGTTTTTGTCTTGGTTTCCGTAGCCTTGGGCATTCGCTGGGCGTTGACATCCCTAGGGGACAAGGCCTCCATGTCGATGCCGCCCCTGGGGACCAGCCTGTGCGCCATGGCGGCGAAGAAGCGGTTGAAGCGGCGGGAGAGCTGGCCGAAGTTATGCGGCGACGAGGAACGGGCAAGCTGCGGGATTCAGCAGCTGCCTGAAGACGTGCCGTAACGAGCCTGAGCAAAACACGAACGCGATTAGACAAGGAGTCACTTTTAGCAGGAGGGGATTATGTTGTTGCAGCAGCAGAGCTTCAGCTGCACCCAAAGCTCAGCTGAGAGGTAGGTAGGTGGTTTCAAAAAAACAAAACACAGCTGAGGCTGTCTTGCTTATAGCGTAAGCCGAACCAACGCAGACAGGGAAGGCCTCGAAAGAGATGGAAAAAGAAAAAAAAGAGGTCAACTCACAAGGCGCTTCAAATACGCACAGGCATGCGAAGGAATGGTGACGTGGCGAGGCCCTTTTGTTGTGAATAGCGTCAAAACATTCAATTTTGCGGCGCAATCACGAACAGGGCATTAAGCAATGCTGGATGATTGTAAGGCGGGTTAAAGGTTGGCGGATGCGAGAGAAGGTGAGCGCAGCGTGACCCAGTCGCAGCCACAGAACAAACCCTGCTTGTCGTTGACCCCATATTGTGATTTGTGTACTCTGTGTGGGCTGGTTGCTGTTGGCAACAGCATTGCCTCTTGCGGGTCACACCGCCATTGCCGTAGGTAACTGATAGCCATTGGGGCCCCACAGCGGCGAGATAGCTGCCGCTTGGAGGCGCTGAGAGGGACGCTTTAGTGAGGGTTAGTGGCTGGCTCCCACTGAAGCTCTGCCCACTAAACACCAGAGCAAGCACCAGAAGCACGCCTGAAGCTTTTAGGTCAGCGCTGGAGCTCTCGGCACCGTCACGGGCCAGCGAATTGCGGCTCAAGGGATTGAGATGGCGCAGAGATTGGTGTGGCAGCCAATCTCACAGCATTCTTGTTCTGTAGTGAGTTGTAGCACTTACTAGCGCTCTACTCTATGCCCGACAAGGCAACCAACAGCTATGTACGAGCACGCTTTGGCACTGCAATTGGGCTCGTCCCTCCCGAGAGCCAGCCGCCGGTGGGCACCGGAACATCGCGGGCTCCGGCGCGGACAAAGAGGCACATTAAAGACGGTGCCGGCTAGCTCTGCCCGTAAGGCCTCCATGCGAGATCGTGCCCGAACCTCACGATTTCGAGAATGAAGTAATTGGCAAAGGACGAAAAGGCCCAGACACATTGAATTGGACAGGGACCCCGCAGACGGCATCGGCGCCCGCAACAGACTTCACCAGCCGTCACAATGGTGCCCCTCCCGCTGTTCAAGCTCGCAGCTCTTTTCCTGCGGCACGTCTCCAAGTATGGTGCAGTACGTATTGGATCTTATTAGGATCTGTTGTGACCCTTTTGATACTAACATATGCCGCCTCTAGAACCGCATCAAGGCACAGGCCCATGACCACCCTCGATTTCGCGCGCTCGCAGCCAGATATGGCCAGGCAATCCACCAACTCAACATGAAGTTGTCTGTAGCCCTCCTCAGAGATCCCGAAGCCGAGCGACGAGCCAGAGAAATGGCCGAAGCACCCACAGTCAAGACATTGGAGCAGCTTAAACGAGAAGAAGAAGCCAAGCTGAAGGCGAAGAAGAAGAACGAGCCCGAACTAGATAACTACCCCAAGTTCACACTTCAGAACGTGTGGAGACGCAAATTCCGGCCATTGCCAGAAGGCAAAGCTGTGGATTTATTCGCCGATGTTGCCGGTGACACCTTTATACTTGGTGTAGCGGGAGCGCTGATTGTATACGAGTACTGGAAGGCATCACAAAAGCCCGATGTCAACAAAGAGCGGATAGACGAGCTTAACAGGAGATTTGAAGAGCTCCAGAAGAAGGAGGAGGAACTAGCAGATGCCGAGGACAGACAACGGCAACGATTCGAATCGCTCGAAGAGGCTTTAAGGGCGTTGAAGGACCCAAAGACGAAGCAGCCGTTATTACCGTCACTGCAGGCCAGCGGCTAGGCAATGTCTCGGTTGCCTAGTTGATGTGGCTTTTGGCCACTAAATTGACAGCAAGTTATGCCCAGATCTTGGGTATCTTGACCTCCTAAAACCTCACGTTGACGAGTATCATAAAGTACCATTTGACGGGGAAGAGAGGGATTCGAAATTGCAAAGGGGGACTGAAAGTTTCTTAGCGCACAACGGTAGATGCCCTCAGACTGCTCAATACTCCACTCAATGCTGCAAAGATGGTGATTTTTTTTTTTTTTGTTTACTCCTTTTATATATTATGTCGAACAGGGGCCACTGGATAAGGGATAAAAGAAAAGAGAGAGGGCGGGGAATAGGAGTTGGGCATAGGGATATACGAGAAGGAGCGAAGAGACTCCTTCCCGTCGGCCGTCTCGCCGCAATGGAGGACGACACATATTTTTTCAACACATACAGCAGGCATAGAAGCTTTACATAGAGAGAGAAATTTCAAAGTCAATAGCTACGACTCGAATATTATATGACCGAGTTCATATTTTTGTTACCTTGAGGATATGTCCAAAAACCGCCACCGGTGGCCATGTTCTGTTCATCTTTAAGGCAGCGAAAAGATTGGGCGCCAGTGGTTCCAGCTCTCTCACGAAGCACCACCTCAGGTTGGAAAGGTAAGTTGGAAGCTATTAGTTCAAGACATTATTTCCCCAGAGCAGGCGACTGAAATCAACGAAATCCCAAGAGACAAATCTTCATGGCCACGACGTTGCTTTCGCGCTGGCACCGCAAAGCCGGCATCAGCCAGGCGGCTTCTTCAAGCTTATACTGCTCTCACCTGAAGAAGCCAAAACTGCAGACGCCAAGACCAGAGTCGAACGACTATCCATGCTCGACGGTGGAAGGAATGTAGCCATTATCCTTCTCCTGGAAAAGAGCGGACGCGTGGACTCGTTGGTTCACTTACAGATGAGGTGAGAGCTTGCATATGCAGGGGCATTGGCAGTGCAGCGCAGCTGCGGAAGCGCCCGTTCCTGACAGAATGCCCAGTATCTTGACGCAAAACATGGCCCATGTACCGATAGTCCCCATCTCTTCCGCAACGGAGCTAGTCGCTCGCTTGGATGCCTTGCGACGTCAGTGTACCGCCAGCGTTCCCCAACGAAGCTATGTTGAGGAAATGGCAGAGATTCGGGCCCTCGCATCGCAGTGCGTGCATGGCCAAGCTCTTTCGCACGAACATGTGAACATGTTGACGGACATCTCGACTGGATTGGGGAGCTTGGCACAACTTGTGTTCAGTAGGGAAGGGCGGAGGAAGCTTTGCGATTTGCTTGAAGATGTGGAGGGCACCAGGGTGATTTCATTCTTTGCCAATGGACACGAAACCACTCGCCGTCTGGAGGTGCGAATGCGGGAGCAGGCATCCAGGGATGTATAGATAGAGCCAGTAGAACTGCGATTTTGCGGTGAAGGATTTTTATTTTTTCTTCCTTCTTTAGACGTGCTCAATCAGCAAAGAGGATCATCACGTTTGCAATACTACGAGTACGAGTGGGTGCTCGATATGAGCGAGCGGGGGTGAGAATCAGCTGCCTTGCTTTGGATGGAGCCATATCGTCCGATACGCCTACTCATTCGCACCATTAGTCCAAGAATACTGATCATCACCAAGCTAAGATAAATTATCACCATGATCCATGTCCTCCGAGTCCATGTGAAGAATGAATCGGATGAAAAAAGCCGGCATGGCGGTCAATGCACAAAGAATTTGTGATGGGGGGGAAAGGCAATAGATGGTGATGGTGGCGTTGGTTGGCTGGGGCGTCAGATGCGGGAGCCAATCAGCATTGGTGTAGAGCCGCCCTGAGGCTGAAGAGGGCAATTCTATGGGCGTAGTCGGATGACAGCCCATGCGCCGGGGCTACGATTTCGACCGTTCTTTTCCCTTTAGCAAAAGGCCGTTTAGGCGGTCTGTTTTTCATCCGTCTGAGGATTGCAGGTCGCTACTCGCATGCTAATGTAGAGTGATGTGATAAGAAGAGGTGATAGACCATTGTGATGTATTGCTAGGCCAGGTACTAGGCACGTCGTGATAGCCTAGCAAGAAGGGAGGAGTAAGTAGTGGAGGAGTTGGCTCCCAAAATCTCGGCATATAAACAATCAAGATTAAAATAAGTGACAGAAGGTGTTTCTTCGAGGAAGAAGCTTATTTATATTGATTCATGCGAAACAGAAGAAAGAAAAGCGAACAAACACAATGTAGCATCCGCCTGCTCCCGTCAACGTGGCAAAGCGGGAACGATCATACATAAATGCCAAGCATCAAGCATCAAGCATGAAGAAAAGACGTTCGACCAACAACAAAGATCTCATAAAAGAGACTCGGAAACCAATGAACGAACGCACAGACCAAAACAGCACAGAATCTCGACCCGCTGTTCTATTTCTGGGACCCCCAAAAACTTACAAGTCAATCTTCACTAGCGGGTGATTTCTCTGGTAATTTTTTTCTTTTGCAGTTGATCCCGTCATGATTGAACAGGGCCAAGAGGTAAGTTTTCCTAGGCGGGTCCAGCAGGGGGCGTTGAAGCTACCCCGGGCGAAACGGGCCAAACGCTGCGTGCTTCACAATTGCGGGATATGAGACTGCGATGGTCGCGCCTCTGTTAGAGGAGAGGAGGCAACTTTGCTTTGTTTCTTCTTTTCGTTTCTTTTCGCTGATCTCTTATCTTGAAAATTGGCAAGAAAAGAGATGCCCGATGGAAAAATGGAAGATGGCGTCTTGACAGGCACTGTTTCTGTGCATACAAGACATGCAAATGCAAGGAATGCGGAGCAACAAGGAGCCCGCAGAGCGCAAGCCGACCAAAGGCACCAGTCCCAAACGGGCATCCCAAGATTGATTATTGACCCTCCTCTACAAAATAAGTACTCCGTATACGAAGCAGAGTCTCTCTCTCGCTAAGAGTGTTACTACTTGCAGCCGAATACCTAGTATACTGTACTGCAGCTGCAGCTTAGAGAGGGTGGCACCGCATGGCAGCAACCGGACCTGGTCGATGGTTTTGGTACCAGCTGCCGGCTGCTCACAATACCTGGCAGCGACAACGGCAAATAAAGAAATCATGCCGTCCACGGGGTCTAATATTGCGTATCTCCCAAGTACACCCAGTCACGGCGCTCATGTCGCTCAGGCACTCGTTTAGCAGGGGTCCCCTAAGCTTTAGTGGATAACCCCCCTGGCTCCCCCGACGCGCAGGTGAAGCGGCTTCTCCTCTCATTGGCCTAGGCGCCCTCTGTAACCGCCGAGCACAAGCCAATGGCCTGTGATAGCCAGCACCCCAAGAGAGTCGCAACACCAAGCGCCAGACAAGAGAAATGCACGGCGCAGCCAAAGACGAGAGAGACAAGAGAGGCCCTTTTGGCTGGCCGTTTGTGTGACCATGCACCTGCTGGCAGTAGTAAGGCCCACTGGTCTGATCAACTGCGACATACATATGCAGCGTCGCTGAGCCGATTTCCGCTCATGCGAGTGCAAGTTGCCTTTTAACACAGCTCGTACATGTACTCAAAAACCCCGACCAACCCCCCCCCCTCTTCCGCATTTCTCTTGCTCCCACTGCTTCAGAAATTCTTTCTTGATACCCCCTTCAGCGTTAATTCAGTTGCAAGGCCCCCTCCCCGCTTTCTTCCTTTGCTGGGCCTTTTTGTTGTTGTATGAGACCACGACCGCCGACGACTACTACTATTACCACTACTTACTACTTACTACAAGCACGCAAGCTTGCACTTATTACTACAACCACAAACCATAACAACAACAAGGGCGTTGCTACTACCTCGACTAGTATAGCAACTTGAAACTCTTAAACAATCCAAAGATACCCTCCCCGAAATTTGCAATTCCCTGGCTGCTGGACAGACCCGAGATCATTCCCCCACCCCTTTTGGCCGCGGACACAAATCTCAAACAAGCTCCTCGTTAGAGATCTGCTTCAGGTCTCCCCACCCCGGGTTCGAAACGGATATCGATCTATCCGGCCATTTTTGCTCGCTTCGCCCCAAGCCAGAGTTGCATGTTTCTGGCTCAAACGGCCTTACTTGCACGGTCATTCTGATTCCAAGCTAGACAAAAAAAAAAAAAAAAGGCAATCTATCAACGCAGACGATCCCTCTCTCCCACACCCTGGTCCTCCGCAGCGCCATCCTCCCAACCTCGCTAGCTTCCGGACCTGACACAAGGCCTCAAACGTGTCTGCCCTCGGCGCCAACCAACACAGGCAACGATCAAGGCCCCGGAGGAGAACCCAGCCGCTCAGGCGGGTGTGCCCACCTCCAATATAGACTTGAACCCTTCCTGTTTCTCAGGTTCCCGACTTTGGTTCCTTTCTTGGTCATTCTTCTTCGTTTTTGTGTCACCAGCTGCAAGTCTGCTCGGTGTCTTTTTTTTCTTTTTTTCCCTTTTCATTCGTTTCTTTGCTACACAGGTCCGGTACCTGTCTTTTTTTTTTAATCAACCTTATTTTTATACTTTTTTTCTTTTATCTTTTACGAGGAGGATTATTCGGTAGAGCCGATTTTGCTAGTGGGGATTATTTTCTTCGACGGTCCAAAGGGTTTAGAATTCGATTTCGGAACTTTTTTTTTTATCGCCATTCTCATAACGTCTGAAACGAGGGAAAAAAGGGAAACCGGATAAAGACGATATTTCGATTCTATAAACCGCAACCATGGGAAAGCTTATCAAGAACCACTGGGCTCGTCTCATTATGTTGACAGCCGCCACCTGTATGTGCAACCTCCCCCTTCTATATATATATACATTTGTATATATAAGTATATCATATATATAATGTACATGTACTAACAAATACTTCTAAACAGACCAAATCGGCGCCTCCATCGAGGGCTTCTTTTGGCCCAAGATCTTCTGGGACTTCCTCACCAGATCGCTCGATGCCGCAGTCAAGCCCATCCCCATCCTCCAGATCATCAACCTGCTCTTCGGTCTAGCTATGATCGCTCTGGAGTGGCCTCTTCCCCTCATCGCCGGCACCAGCGTCCACCGATCTATCGAGTTCCGCCTCGCCATGCTTCCTCTCTCTGCGCTTGCCTGTCTGCTCATGTACCAATCAACGAATCCGGGCTTATATTACCTGGTCGGCATGGGTGCATATTTCTGGGCTTTCAGCGAAGGCGAGGTACGTTTTGCTTCTTCTCTTTGAATCTTCCTCCAAGTTGTATGTCATCAATAAACTAACATGTCCCCTTTTTTTCAGGTTATATGCGCAAAACCCTGGACTCTACCTCCACGAACACCAAATTCAGGCGGCAAAGTCTGAGACCAACGCCAAGGATTTTCAAGAAAGGAAGTGGAGGAAAAAAGAGCAGAGGATCATTCACATGTAAACAGACAAAAAAAAGAGAGAAAAGCAAGGCGAGGAAAGGACACATTACGGGGCATGAACCAAGACCACAACGTGTATTTACCATTACTCGAAAGCCGGCCAAAAAAACCGCCAGAGCAGGGAAGAAGAAGAAGTAACCCCAGCCAAGTCAGACAGTCAAGTCAGCCAAATCGGATTTTTCTACAAGAGGCCTCACACGAGTCATTATCCTTTTCTCTCTCTTTCATTCTATTCTCGAGTGTTTCCAGCATCGATTAGCATTTGGTAGCGTATGCTGAAGTGTATTATTATTGCTTTTACGGTTGTATTTTTGTATCCAGTTTCTCTTTTATGACGTTCATCAATTCTGTTTTTGGCGAGAGGGGGAGGTGACGCGGTGACTTTGGAGGAAATACCACTGAGCACGATCAAGCATATGGGCCTTTATGGAGATAGTACAGCACAATGAATAAGTGGCATCATGAGTTTAAAATACGTTCCATCGTAAAAATCATATGAGCACTTGTAGCACCTGATGATTTCTTTGCTAACGAGGCCCAGCTACGAATCGTGGGTCCTACGGAGTGCACAAGTGGGATCAAGACCCGCCCAACCGGCTTGCTGCAGGCCCCAGACCCATAACCGCAGTAACTTTAAGAATGCAATGCTTGATTATTCCCTGGTGAAGAGATTCCTACTGTATGTAAGAAGAGCAACATGATGCAGGCACGGCTCACTGCATACAGCAAAGCCCCATAAAATCCTCCTCTAGCTGCGAGGGAACTCTTATGCCCGAGACCGTCTTGTCGCTCAATCAAAACCCATTTCCATGTTCCGTATTCCATACTCCTCAGGCCACTCAGACCACCATCTCACTACCACAGTACCGCTGTAATAACACAAGGGGGTGGAAGCTGAGTGAGATGCTCCTCTACTAGCACAATATCTATTTTACTCTCATCGAGCTCATAGACTCATTCGTAACTCCTTGTCGACCAGGCATCTATCCAAACACCAGAAGTATTAGTGCTCTGCTGTTGAAAAAAGACTTTTGTTTTGATTGATGAAGCGACTTACCTCCATTGATTGCATGGAGCCCTGCTGAAGGATTCTCGAAATCGCCTCGTCAGAGTCGTCAGAGTCAAACTCGGCCGCCAACTCCATCTTTGACGCTGTGTCATAGGTTCCCTGAGCTCCCTGTCTGTACACGAATATCTTGTTAGCCGCCGACGTGGCTATTTTCAGTACGGTGTGGTATAGCGCGTTTCTCTAAGTGCTCAGTGCCAATTTGCAAATCTCAATGCATTGTGGCTCATTTTTTTTAATAGAAAAATATCAGCAGCGAGTAAAAGTATCTCGCTGCTAAAACGAGCTGCATCGATGGCGGGATAGAAAATGAAATTGAGAATTACATACCGATGTGTCAGGAATACATTGAAAGTTGAGATGAAGTGAGCTAGAGGAATGCTCTTGTCGCTTTGCCACTTCTTGTACGTGTCCACATCATCCACAAAGACGATAAAGTCTTCCTGCTTGCCCTTGTAGTGCACCTTGGACTGGGTAGATTCTCCTCGAGTCATCTTGGCTAGGTGGTGGTTGGTGAGACAGGGGTGTGTTGGTTAATTTACGTGGGTGGAGGGGTCGCGTGACGTCGAGCTGGAAGTGCTTGTTTGGTGTTTATATCTTTCTCTGACTGGCAAGAGAAAAGGGAAAATAAAGTCAAGTTGGAAGAAATTTGTATGCAATAGAGGAATTGTTGTGTTTTTCTAGAGTTCAATGAGATGTGAAGGAAAGAAGGTCAGCAAATGGGAAAAGCAGCAGTTTTAATAGATGGCCCTGAAGAGGGGAGCTCTCATCACCCACTACGTCATCGTGGCGTGCGGACCGTGTACACCAGCAGCTTGTACCAGGTCATTGCTTCTCCATTCCGGGCGCACCTTATTCACACTGCACCTCCACAAAAAGCATAGCAATGGGTACTTGATGATCTCATGACGTCTGTATCCGGTACTGAGGAGACGGGCAATACGTAAGGTTGAGCTTGGAGTGGGTCATCTTTGGCTGACGATCCAGGAACAATTGATGTCAATCGAGACTCTTGGACAGTTGTACAGCTGTGTAGCTATCCACAACCCCGTCCATTGCTTCTTCTATCATCTTCTCTCTTTCGACTGGGTCCACCTACTCCTCTTAGCTCTTGGTGCTTTGACCAGAAATCAATCAAGCTTGCTATTGTGACTCCCGACAGATGACATACCGGCTGCCTTGCATTCCAATGATATGTCTTGTCTGCTACATCAGTCTGCACCAACTCAACTTAACATCTTATTTCTTCATAACATTGGCCTCTGTGCCACTCACTATTCACGACTTTCCTGCATAATATCTAGCTTTCTTCTTAATCGATTTACTAGTTCCCCACCCGATAATCGATGCTCTGTGCTCCCCAAAGTTCCTGTAGAGATGATGGGCTAATTCATACAAAAGACCCAAGAAATTCTTGATTTTATAAAGCAAAACTGGGAGAATCATCCACCCATGGCCCAATTTCCAAGCAATGTGCATCCAATTTGCCTGAGCATCCCCACGCATCACGCATCACGCATCACCATCCCCTCTCAGCCACGTTAATCTCTGCCAATTGAGAGCAGCTTTTTGAAGCTGCCGGGCCCGTCGTTCCTACCTCCGCCAATCTTAGCCCACAGACCCAAATTTCGAATCTTTTCTGTAGATGGTTTTCTTGTGTTATCTATACTATCGGGGAGGGGCGTCAAGGCTCTGGAGCTGGTAGATCTTGTCGGCAAGAGTATACTCGTGGATGCCACGCGAAGGGGAAAGGTATATATATCGCTGGCGAGATCCGGCCTTGGATCCGCATTTTCTCGTGTTCCGCGTCGCTGAGTTCCCCCTGGAGTTTTCTTCATGCTACGTGCTGTTGTTACTGTTGTTGCTTGCTCCTTGGCAGTTCGTTGTCTTTTCGCCTTTCTGCCCGCCTCTTCGCCCAAGACAACGGCATCATGCAAAGGGAACTCCATTGGGCTTCTAATATCCCGACGTTTGATCGTTTCCATCGCGATATTCTCGCAGGGCTGATTCTTCTGTGTTGAGGAGGCAGACCTCTTTGTAAAGGAACTGGCAAAGCTAGCCACGCTGAGCTTTCTGATGACCGTAGATGCCGAGCTTCGAACTAGATTTTCACTTCGAGACTTCACCGTCATTCTAGGAAACGGGAGGACATCTCTGCTCCACACATCTGATAGGAGTGCTTCTAGTCGGGCTCTCTCGCCTCTTGGCGGTGCAAGTACCGGTATTCGGGTAGTAGTTGTTAACAGAGACTGGGAACGGTTGATGGCCAAAGCTGTAGATGCATTACCACCGTGATCTCGCAGCACATTTGTATTTTTCAAAATGACTTGGCATAGCGGCGATTTGATTCCTCCGACAGTAGTAGCTCGTTGTATCGATATCCGACGTGCGAGGGTTCCTTGAGTTTTAATCAGAACATGAAAGGTTTATATGCTTATATGTGTCGGCGGGTCTGTAACGTACCTGGCTTTCCAAAAACGGTTCCCAAACTCTTTATATTCATATGGACTGAACTGAATGTATCCGGTGATCTCAACTCCTTGTCTTCTCTCACCGGGCGAGCTAGTCTTGCTTTCCACTCCATCTCTTCTTTAGGCGTGCAAGCTGTCATGATCAACTCACATAATTGATGGTCGCATTCAAATACCAGTTTCCAAGAGAATGGTGCAGTGTGGCATTGTAGCCCTGCCGGTTGTTAGTATTCTCATTTTTTTCTTGATTGCTCTCTTTTCATTGTTTGTTTTCCAGTGCCGAGTAGGCACTAGCTAGTCTTACCTCGCCCATTGTCCACCTCTTCAATCCTAATCTCGTCGATATTGATACAGGCCATGATAGTGTATATCGGGTCGACCCTGCCGGCAGAGGCAAGGCAGAGAACATGGCGGTAAAGTAGACAAATGAAATACTGCCCATCGACGCCATCATCGGTCTGCCAACAAACATGCAGTGTTCCGCAAAGGCGAATGTGGCCAAACGATCGTATCTGCCTTTTGGAAACAGCGTCAAGTTTCTATGTTGAATGTCAGCCTCGCTAGAGCTTATGAAGTTATGGCATCGACTACATATACCCTGTCCGGGAAAACTAATCGATCTTGGAGGATCCACGTCTTTTCGAGCGTGGATTTCATCTGCTCATCATCCGATGCCCGGTTGATCTCTGTGGTGGCTTCGCGAAGCCTTGTTAGAGTATTGTCGATTTCCATGTGCGAGTTCGGACAGTCTGATATCGGGGTGCACTTGAGAAGCTCAGAGAAGAGGAGGGGATATTTGCAGATTCTCTGTATAGGCTGGACTTGCTTGTTAGCGTTCTTCGTGGAAGGTGGAATCATCTGAAGCGGGGAAACACCTTGACAAGGAGATCATTTATCGTGAGAGCCTTTTT
Source organism: Trichoderma polysporum (assembly GCA_030278935.1). Lineage (NCBI taxonomy): Eukaryota > Fungi > Ascomycota > Sordariomycetes > Hypocreales > Hypocreaceae > Trichoderma > Trichoderma polysporum. The sequence continues at coordinate 70,944 of JARFTM010000114.1, read as the reverse complement.
TGCCCCTTCTTCGCTGCCCCTAGAGGATCCCAGCGCCATCGCCAGAGTCTCGAGGCCTTTTTGATAAGTCTCCCAGTTTGGCATGGCTTGCTGGGTTGCACCAATGTCTTTGATCATCATTTCATATGTTGCTCCATATTCTTCATATATGAAGAGCCTATTTATCTAGAGAGAAAAAAGTAAAGTTAGTATTTGATGGAAAGCCGTTCCCATGTGACAAGCAAATACCTTCTTTCCAAAGACTTTGGAGACCTCTGCTGCTACTTGCGGATCTGCAAGCATACCTGGGGCTTTCAACAGCCACTTGGCTTTCACATTCTGCTCGGGTACGGCACCGAGACTAGACCATCGTTTGTGGTTGTGGGCATGGAGATAATTAGGATTTGCTAAAGGGGATAACGCAGGAGACATGTTGACTTGAGTGTATTCGGAGTGTGGAACTACCCTATGCAATTCGCCGAGGAGTTCCTCGTGCAGTTTGACAATCTCCGTCAGGTTTTGGTTAATTGACGACCGTAATCCAACACATATAGAAGGTAGGGCAGCCAAAATTGTGACATATACCTAGAGATTGCGTTAGCAAAAACACCGTCTCAGAACGGTAGGCAATTTTCAATTACATTCATGAGGAATCGGATATCGCCAATGTACCCTTCTTCTGTACTGATGAGCTCCTCTAGCACTTTCCTTCGTTGTAATGACCTCTCAATAGCGGCTAAATCGGCCAAAGAGTGACTCTCCAAGAAGCTGCTGTCTTCCGACGCACGAGGTCCTGTCATGGAAGCTCTGCTGCTACGTTCCGTCATGGAGAAGCCTTGTGAGTGCGCCGCAGTCCTTCGCGATCGTGCCACAGCGCTGACACTGGCGAGACTGGCACTAGCACTCCGAACCGCCGAAACAAAGGCAAACGAAGACCCAGAAGACGACTGTCGATGATGTGATCTCTTCCAAGTAGTTGTGCGGCTGTGGACATCCGGCTCAAATCGCGGTCGCAGAGAATCGATGCTTCCGTCTGATAGCGTGGATCGATGTCGTGCTCGACGATGTATCGTCCGCATCCATTTATGGAACGGACCCTGTGATTTGAGCTGTTCATGGCTCTCCGAGTCCATTACCGGAATACTGCTGTTATCAATGGTAATCTGAGGCACTTGGACGGAAGTATCCAGAGACATAGTTTCAACAATAGTCTGTAGTTCTGGGCCATTGACTTCCCCCCCGGATGCAAGAACATCACCTGGTTCAATATCAAGCTGGGCCATTTTTGTAGTAACTTCGGCGTGATCGACATCAGACATGACGTCGTCATCGCGATATTCCATTGCATCTTCATAATTTTGCAGCAGAGCAGCCCAGCTAGAGCGTCGAGAGCTCGAGTTGGAGTCATTGGGACTGGAAGATGAGTCGGCTGGCGCCATTTCGAACAGTGGTCAAGGTCGAACAGGGAGAAAAAGAAGCTCAAAAAGGACATGCAAAACTGGCTCCAATGTTCCAAAAACCAAAAAGGAGTCAGAGGTTTAAGATCCAGACATAGCGAAGTGCACGAGTTGGGAATAGAATAATATGAGCGGAGAAGTTATTGGCATCGTAGCGAGGAGAATAGAGGCAGAAACTGCCGTTGCATACCTATAATAACATAGCAGTTGTAGTGAGAAAAGTTCCAGGAACGATGCTGGTTGGCAGGGCATTGATTATCTCTTTCCCACAGCCAAGGGCGTTTATAGGAAGGAGCTGGACAGCGCTGCAACTGACCGGTCCCTCAAGTGGCACTGAAGGCGCTGTAAGGGGAGAGACTTGGGGCAGTAAATGGTGATTGAAAATGGCGATTGAAAATCCAAAAAAAGGTTATACCCAAATATCTACTTCCACTTACTCTGGTGATATCACAGAGGCAAATAGAAATTGATATTGAATGTTTCGTTATCGATAATATACTCATCAACGTACTTGAAGCTTGCTAGGCTCTGCGACCCTTTTCAAATACTACTACAACACGAGCATATAATAAGCCACGGCATAACGACTCAATTCTACCAAATTGCAGATGACCACACTAAGAAGCATTTCCACAGCTGATGAACATCATCCCCAATTATAGTGAGGCGACCCGATGCTGTCCAAATGCCGATATCGTACGGAACGAAGTCAGTTATTTGCCACAGCTACTCGGGGCCAAAATATGCGGACCGAGACGGAGCAAAATTGTGGAGTTGGCCGCTTCAGCTGGACTACGGAGAAAGGCATTTTGACATGTACTCCGTACAAACTCTACGATTCGTAGATTGTTCGAAACAGGAGCAGACGTGGAATACAAGCAGATCTATAGTACTAGGTAGGTTTGTACGAAGTAGGAGGGCCAAACCATGCAGTACAGCCTGCTCAGAAAGGAGCTGTACTTTATCTTACAAATGGCTGCTGCATGAAAGTCGCGTCTTAGTAATTCCATTCCTGTACTCCGTACTTCGTATCTGACTACCTTGCTCCCGTAGGATGCATGCCCGGCATCTACCGCTTTTTGGCTATGCAAGGGAAAAAAGAGCGAGAGAAAGGAAGGGGACCCTGGCAGGTTGGGCGAGATTAGACATATCATATCGTAGTCTGGGGATGAGATTTTATGAGGTATTACAAGACGTCCTACGTAAAAATAATACTCGTACGTATGAATATCGTCAATTATATACTTCGTACTACTACTCGTACTAATGTACGAAATACGGCTGCAGGGTTTACTTTGACACGAGAGGCAAAGTCTGCCATTCCCGAGATCGCACTGTGGCGCTGCCGTGTCTCAGCGCGCTGCACCCGCCAAAACACACCGCCGATGGCCCGTCGCCTGCGGATATCACTGTGCGATGCACGGTCTGCGCACCTAGCCGGGCAAAACATGCCAGGGCCGAGTCGCCCAGCAAAGGCGCTGCAAAATGGCCCTGAAGCTAACCGCAGGTGGACAAGCCCAAGCCCTTTCGCGCGAGGCAGTGAAGCCAAGGTCCTCCACCCCTTGGCTTTCCAAACGAACACGTTGAAGTTTTCTGGTGACGGCCGTGAGCCTGAGCGGCGGGCCCCCCGACTTTTTTTCCCTAGTAAGCCTCTCTTTGCCGCCCACCACGTGGAGCCTTTTGGGGAAAGCCTTGACAAATCTGCCATGTTGGCAAACCGCTTGACTTCTCCCATATAGTGCCCTGCTGTCCGTCTCTCTCTTTTTTCTTTTTCACTCTTTGTTTCTAGAGTTGGTGTTTTGAGTCTTAAGTCTTGAATCCCGAGTCTTGAGTCTTGGATCTTGAGTATAGCCTCGTCTGCTCAGACATACAGCGAGAGCCTTGATAAGGATCCAGATCTTGTCGCGCCCCCGCCGCTTTCGGCGCAACCCGCCACCATGGACAACGCCTATGCTCTCCCCATCGACGCGGTGCTCGCCAACTTCGGTGTCAAGGAGCAGAGTGGCTTGACTGATAATCAAGTCTCCGAGCTTCGAAACAAACACGGCCGCAATGGTGCGCAGTCCCCGAATCCCAGAGCCTCAAGAAACCTTCCCAGCCCCACCATACCAGCGCAAATAGAACCTCGACTTGATATGATGCTAACTCCAGCGTAGCGATACCCGAAGAACCTCCCACTCCCATCTGGGAGCTAATTCTAGAACAATTCAAAGACCAGCTCGTCATCATCCTACTTGGCTCCGCCGCCGTTTCCTTTGGTCTCGCCCTGTTCGAAGACGAAGGCGGTTGGAGTGCTTTTGTTGATCCCGCCGTTGTAAGTGCTTTCGCGCAAGCATTTTTGACTCTTAAAACTTGTTTAACCATGATCGCTGACATCTTTTTGCGAACGTGTAGATTCTCACCATTCTCGTCCTCAACGCCGTCGTCGGTGTGTCCCAAGAAAGCAGCGCCGAGAAGGCCATCGCCGCTCTGCAAGAATATTCCGCCAACGAAGCCAATGTCGTCCGCAACGGCGGTCACGTATCCCGAGTCAAGGCCGATGATCTTGTTCCTGGTGATATCGTTTCAGTCTCCGTTGGAGACCGAATCCCAGCCGACTGCCGTATTGTTTCCATCGAGAGCAACAGCTTTTCCGTGGACCAGGCCATCTTGACTGGAGAGAGCGAGAGTGTCGGTAAAGATTCCACTGCGGTAGTCAATGATGATAAAGCTGTTAAGCAGGATCAAATCAACATGCTCTTCTCGGGAACCACAGTTGTTACTGGACGCGCCAAGGCTGTTGTCGTCTTGACGGGCTCCAACACCGCGATTGGAGATATCCACGAAAGCATCACTGCCCAAATCTCCGAGCCTACTCCTCTGAAACAGAAACTCAACGATTTCGGCGATAGTCTGGCCAAGGTCATTACCGTCATTTGCATCCTCGTCTGGCTGATCAATATACCAAACTTCAACGACCCCAGCCACGGCAGCTGGGCCAAGGGCGCCATCTACTATCTTAAGATTGCCGTCTCCTTGGGCGTTGCTGCGATTCCCGAAGGTCTTGCAGTTGTTATTACGACTTGTCTTGCTCTTGGTACCCGAAAAATGGCGGCTAAGAACGCCGTTGTGCGTAGCCTGCCCTCCGTGGAAACTCTGGGAAGCTGCAGTGTCATTTGTTCTGACAAGACTGGCACACTCACTACCAACCAGATGAGCGTCAACAGAGTCGTCTATCTCAACGAAGCTGGAAGTGATTTGACCGAACTTACCGTCGAGGGTACAACATTTGCTCCCAAGGGTAACATTACTCTGGACGGCCGGGTGGTCGACAATCTTGCTGCCACTTCTTCTACTATTCTTCAGATGGCCGAAGTTGCTGCTCTTTGTAACGATGCCCACTTGGCCTATGATTCGCGCACTGCTACTTTCTCCAGCGTTGGCGAACCCACTGAAGGCGCTCTCCGAGTTCTCGTTGAAAAAGTTGGCCCTTGTGCCCCCACCGGAACTGCTCTTGAAGATTGCGGACACTTTGCCAGCGCTGCGCATGAGCAGAGACTGCCACGGCTTGCGACTTACGAGTTCTCCCGCGACAGGAAGAGCATGTCGGTCGTTGTCCAAAACGGTTCAGCCAAGAAGTTACTTGTCAAGGGAGCCCCCGAATCCGTCATTGAGCGCTGCACAGGCACCCTAGTCGGTGCTAACGGCAACAGAGTTCCCCTTTCTGAAAAGCTCCGCAACACTCTACTCAAGGAGGTTGTGGAATATGGTAACCGAGGACTTCGTGTCATTGCTCTTGCCAGCATCGATGACGTTTCCCGAAACCCGTTAGTCAAATCTGCCAAGACCACCGAACAATATGCGCAACTGGAACAAAACATGACCTTCCTTGGATTGGTTGGCATGCTGGACCCCCCTCGCCCTGAAGTCCCCGCCTCTATCGAGAAGTGCAAGGATGCTGGTATCCGTGTCATTGTCATCACCGGCGACAACCGCAACACCGCTGAGAGCATCTGCAGACAGATTGGTGTCTTTGGCCAGCATGAAGATCTCCAAGGAAAGAGCTATACCGGACGCGAATTCGACAACCTCAGCCCTAGCGAGCAGCTGGAGGCGGCTAAGAAGGCCTCTCTGTTCTCTCGCGTTGAGCCTGGCCACAAGTCTAAGCTGGTTGATCTTCTCCAATCTCTCGGCGAGGTCGTTGCCATGACTGGTGACGGTGTCAACGATGCTCCTGCTCTGAAGAAGGCTGATATCGGTGTGGCCATGGGTTCTGGAACTGACGTTTCCAAATTGGCTGCGGACATGGTTCTGGCTGACAGCAACTTTGCAACTATCGAGGTGGCCATCGAAGAGGGCCGCTCCATCTACAACAACACCCAACAGTTTATCCGCTACCTGATCTCCTCCAACATCGGAGAGGTTGTTTCCATCTTTTTGACGGCAGCTCTCGGAATGCCTGAGGCGCTGATCCCCGTTCAACTGCTCTGGGTCAACCTCGTCACCGACGGTCTCCCCGCCACTGCCCTGTCCTTTAACCCACCTGATCACGGCATCATGAAGCGCCATCCTCGTAGGAGAGATGAGCCCCTCATTGGCGGCTGGTTGTTTTTGCGCTACCTGATTATTGGCACTTACGTCGGCCTTGCGACTGTCGCTGGTTATGCTTGGTGGTTCATGTATAACCCAGAGGGCCCCCAGATTACCTTCCGACAGCTCTCTAGCTTCCACCGCTGCTCGACCGAGTTCCCCGAGATTGGATGCCAAATGTTTAGCAACGATATGGCCAAGTCTGCGTCTACCGTTTCTCTGTCGATTCTCGTAGTGATTGAGATGTTCAACGCCATGAATGCTCTGTCATCTAGCGAGTCACTCCTCACTCTGCCCCTGTGGAACAACATGATGCTCGTATATGCCATTGCCCTGTCCATGGCTCTCCACGTCGCCCTCCTCTACACCCCAGTTCTCCAGAACCTGTTTGCTATCTTGCCGCTGAATACGCTGGAATGGCAGGCCGTCACCATCATCAGCGCGCCTGTAGTGTAAGTCTTTGCTCAATCCCAATTTTTCTTTTTTTAGTCTTATCTTGTAATGAGAAACTAACAAGCTACCTAGTATTCTTGACGAAATCCTGAAGATTGTTGAGAGGCAATTTTTCATGCAGCAGAAGCCGGCTGCTAAGGCCATCAAGGCAAAGAAGGAGGAATAAATGAGAAAAATAGAAGGTATATATATATTATATATACATACACATACAATACATACAGGTATATAGAAGGAAGAGAGGCATAACTCACTAGTTCACTCTAATTGGGCGATTAAACCAGCTGTACATGGGCATTCAGTATATGGTCTGGCTGTTATGATTCTACGACCTGGTTGGCGGTACAGTAAAGAAGAAGTGAGGCAAGGATACCATGATATAGAGTACTGCGGCGCAATAAAATGCAAGAGGTTTCTCAAAAAAGTGTCTTTTTTTTTTGTCTTATTCATTTATTTGATTTGCTTTGTGCATGCATTCGTAATCCGACTCGATTGAAGTTTTGGAGTCGAACTTTCTATTTCATACAGCGTACACAGTTTCAGTCACTTGCAGGCCCCGGGTATATATGTGTGATATCCCCTTTTTCTATGTGTGTTTTATAAAGCAAGTTTAGTCCTGTCTACCCTTTAGTAACCTCTTGGTGACCTTGTCCTTCTCAATGATGTAAACGTGGGCTCCCCAACCGGATAGGGCATCACGGTCGACGGCGGTCAGGAGGGCTTGTGAAATAGTCTCGAACAACGCATCGGGTTCCTGCGGGGGAAAGGTTAAGTGTTAATAATGACTTGTGCCATGAAGCAGAAGAGGGATAGGGAGAGATAAAGGTTAGGAAACGTACCAGATCAGGCTCCCACAGGCCTTCGCACATGCCAAACAGCTGCTCTGACGCCGTGCCCGAGACGATAAAGTCCTTTGCAAAGTCGATGCAGCCGATGCTGTCGAAGCCGCAGATGAAGGGGCTCCCCGTCTTGGGATCCAGGCCCGCCACGACGGGGGAGACGAAGTAAGGGCCGAAGCGGCGCTCGTAGAGGGAGGAGGAGACGAGGTTGGCAAAGGTGCGCGGGGCGATGGCGCGCTCCTCGCGCAGGCGGTACATGTTGACCTTGTAGCGGAAGAGGTCGCTGACGGTGCTGACGTCGGTGGCCAGGCCAGTCAGGCCCAGGAAGACGTCGCCGTACTGGAAGACCTTGGGGAAGTTGTTGGAGATGGTCAGGGCCTGGAGGCCGAGGCGGAGATCGCAGGCGATGGCGACGCAGTCCTTGCCGACCATGGCGACGCAGGCACCGCCGTCTGTGGGAGGAGGAGGTTTAGCATATTGAGTTATGTTTTATTTGGGGAGTATAGATTGGATAGGAACTAACTGATCGAGAAGGGAGAGGACTATGGCGAGAGTAGAGAGTTAGCTATCATGATAATGACGATGATGCTGGTGCAGATGCAGATGCAGATGCTATACGTACCATGATGCTGAACTGTAGCTGGCAGACTCTTGAGTTTCGAAATTCACAGCAGCAAGGCAAGTGATGGTACAATCCGCGCTCTCTCTAGAGGCCCGTCGTCGGAATCAATGCAGTCGTGATATCGCAGAGTTGTGCAGTTTCGCTGGTGATGGGGAAGCTCTCTCTCTCTCTCTAAGCTGCACTGAACGACAGGCCAGCCCAGCTCTCTCTCCCCACGTTGGCTGGCACGCAAAAGCGCAGGCAAACATGGTCTGGCGTGGCCGCCGGCCTGCAGGCGCTGTGGCGCTACCTGCTGGCTGCATCCGAGCTTCTGCCGCTGTGGCTGGTGGGCTCTTACGTACGTCCGACCGCCTTGGGCGAGGCTGCCTGCGGATTGTTCGAGAAGGCGGGTGGGTCGTTTTGGATATCTAATCGACTTTGACTGTTTATCTGTCTTTTGGCTTTCGCAGACAATTGTTTTGATTGAGAAGAAGAGACTTAGTCTAGGCGAAGTGAAGAGACTAGGCTTTTATTTCTGCTTCTTTTTTCTTCTCTTTGATTCACCTTCTTTTTACGTTCACTTGCAGCGGATTCGTTTTCTATATTGGCTGCTTGCTCCCCGCTTGGCGACAACCGCAACCCCACCATATAATACTACTGAGCTTCGAAATCACCCGTTCACATACTTGGTATTTCAATAAACTGCGACCACAGATCCCGGAGGTTATTACGGCTTCACTATAGCTTCTCAGTCTAGTCACCCATCATGTCGTCGCACGTCGTGGTTATCGCCACAGATCTGAGGCGCACTACCATCAAAGTCAGCCCTGGCACCTACCTGTCTGATGTTCTCCAGGAAGCTTGTAAGAAGCTTAGTCTAGACAGCGACAAGTACTTGATAAAGTGCGCATGAGGCCCTCAACCCTTACGAGCTATTCACTACATGCTACCCAGATCTAACTAACACATTTGCCCAGACACAAGCAAAAACAAGTCGATCTCTCGATTCCGTTCCGCACCTCCGGCCTCCTCTCCGGCGCTAAGCTGGAACTCGTGCAAAAATCCAAGACCCCTTCCGCTGTGCAAATCGCCTTGCAGATCCCCCAGCCAGAGGCAAAGGAAATACCTGGCGGCCGACTGATTAAAAAGTTCCCCTCCGACTTGTCAATATGGCAGGTGCTGCGACAGTTTGAAAGCGGCGAGGCGAGCGCAGGGAAGAACATCAACATCACGGCCAGAGGTGTGGCCCAGACGGTGGGCAGCACGAGCTCTGGCGCTGGCCAGCTATATTATGAAACACCGGTTTTGAATATCATGGGGAGAGAGCTCGGATCGTTTGCCGACTTTCAGAAGTCGTTGTCGCAACTGGGACACAACTCCGGGAACGTCCTGATACGGCTATCGTTTAGGAGGACTGAACAAACATTGTATGAGGCGATGGAGCAGATAGGGGTCTTTTTCAAAGGAGAAGAGAAAAGAAAAGAGGAAGAAAAGGAGAGTACGGCATCAGGTGCCCCAGAAGACAAGCCTAAAGATCCGCCTACGGATGGAGATGTACCCATGACTGAAGCTCCGACCGAGCCCGTCACCAACGCAGCCGAAACGCAACAAGAAGATCATTCTCTAGCCCCCCAAGTTGCACAGGATCCAACGTCGTTGTCACAACCCGAGACACAGCAAACACCATCCGAAACTAATAACTCAGAACCCAAGTCACGCTTTCAGCCCGTCAACGTCTTCCTCGCTCCTACAAACTCAACTCCTGCCGCTGCTCTTGCGCCAATCGACGAAAGGGATTATATGCCTACTGTCGCACATGCTCAATTACATCAGGCCCGCTTACTACAAAGCTCCAGGAACAAGAGACTCCCATCTGATAAAGAAATTGAAGAGAAGGAGGCGGCTGAGGAGGCCAAGCTCGCCGCCGTCAAGTCTGTGCTCATCAAGGTGCGGTTCCCAGACAATACCAGCAGCGATTGGGAAGTTGGTCCGTCAGATACCGGCGCATTCTTGTATCAGGCCGTTCGGCATGTCATGGCCAGCAATAACCAGTCTTTCCATCTTGTTGTACCCGGCAGCAAGACTGTAATCGAAGACGATGATAGCCCCAAGCACAGTCTCATCCGAGCGTATAAGCTCTCGGGCAGAGTCCTGGTTAGCTTGGTATGGGACGATAATGTTTCGCCAGACGCACGGAAACAACCCTTCCTCAAGGCCAACTTTGCCCAGCAGGGACAGACCATCAAGGTGCCTGAGATACCTACTACCGAGGATGATAAAGATGGGCCATCGGCGGCACCGCAGGTTCAGAAGCCTACGGCGAACAGAGACGGTAGAGAGGGATCCGGGAAAAAGATGCCTAAATGGCTTAAGCTTGGAAAGAAATAAACTACGGCAGGGGAGTTAGTGAGCAAGCGGTAAAGTGCATTTTTTTCATTCGTATCCGATGAGGACGGAGGATGGACTGGCATCATGTATGTGCTAAAGGCGTTTTTTTATTTGTTTCATAATCATCGAAGAGGCACGAACCATGTTGAATACTCAACGCAGATAGCAAAATTTAGACATAATCAAAGCATTTTGTACACTTCATACTGGGCAATTTGGTGAAAAGAAGGAGAAAAAAAAAGGATTTCTAGGTTGGGTCAAAAAGACGACATGTTTTGGAGAGTTTAGAATTCCGATGGGAACGAAATCGCAGCTATATACCGTTGCTGCGCCGCCGCATCAAAGCCCCATTGAATCAATCAAAATCATGACCACGCCGAATCCATGCGAAAACCCGTGCTTGTTTAAAAATTGTCCCTTTTTTTATTTCATTCTTTTATTGTGCCCATTACCAAGGATATTTTCCCCCCATTGCTCGCTTTTAGAAGTAAATCGTTTAGTGAGCACGACGGGACTCGGCGATGACGCGCTGGAGCTCGTCGACCTTTCTCTTGGCACGGCCGAAGGTACCGAGCTAGATAGTAATAGATTGGTTAGTTACAAATTCTGGGTTCCCAATTCGATTTTGAAAGTGTTGCCGTAGTGGTTTGGCATTGGTTGAGAACATACCCTCTTCTTGGCCAGCTTACGGGCACGCTTGTCCTTGCTGTTTCGGAGAAGTTCGATGACACGACGCTCATAGGGAGCGAGGCTATTAAGAAATCATATAATCAGTACTGGTTTTCTTCATTTCTTCAAATATCAAAAAAGAAGAGAGGGACATGTATAAAACTCACCCAGCAACCTCCTTGACGACCTCACGCACAAAGGCGGTACGCTTGCTCAGGTGACCCTTGGTGCGGGACACACGGGGCTTCACGACACGAGCGGTAGTCTTCTATATTCGGGTAACAAACCAAAAAAAACGTCAGCGTCCATCGTCTGCCAGAGAGAGAGAGGGCAGAGATCCTCCACGAGGTGAGATCGCGAGTTGACGTACGTGGCCCTTGTTCAGGCCAACGGCCAGACCGGTCTTTGCAGGCGTTTCCTTAGCCATCTCGAAAAAAGGTATCGACTTCGTCGGTTGTCGAATTATTTTTTTGTCGTGAGGGAAGGGGAGAAAAAAAAGAGGTTCGAAAATTGGCCCAGCGCTACTAGGAAATTTCGTGGGCTGGGCTCCCGGGGCGTGGGAATTTTTCCGGGCGGAGTTTGTGGGTCACGTGCGCGAGGGTAAGCGATAAGATAAGGGAGCTCAGAGGACAAGAGACAACGTTGATGTGGAGATTACTTGGTGCGATTGGTGAATATTGAGTCTCTTTTCCTAAATTGGAATGGTGTTTTATTATGTAATTTTCAAGACACCCTTTGCTACTGCTGCTGTTGCTTTTGACTTGTAATATGTTATGCTCAGTTTAAGCATTTCGTAAAATGGCTGTGCAAAGACTGTTCAATTGAGCAACAACTTACGATAGATTCATCACCCAATTGCCAATGTTTAACTCTCGTCTTCAAAGGCCTCTCTCAGGCTAATCAACCCAAGGACTATAGCTTGAGCAAGTCCAACTGAACTTGCACGTACTCGTATAATTCTCGTACATTCTAGAACGAGCTTATCGCAAACCCTTCTGCTTTCACGAGTCATGCCAAGCGGTTATGTTGAGAAGCTAAGCTATAGCCTCACGAACCACTTGCTGATGCAATGGGTACTACTTAGTATTTCCCGTCGGCTACCCAGCTAATCTCCAGTGGAGAGGGAAAGACCGAAACGAAGCGAAACGGATCGAAAATGGGAAACATGCCCTATGTACGGAGTACAGCTGGGGGTGATGCGATATGTACCAGGATAAACGACGCATGTCTCGATCGCCAATCGAACACGATCATGCGCTGTCCGTCTACATGTAAGCGGTCACGAGCCATTGACAGGCATACGTAAGACGGAATACTACCTGTACGGAGTAAACAAAAGAGAGAGGAGAAAGAGAGGGAGATCCTTGCTCCGCTGTTTCTCCCGCCCGTTTTTATCATGCAGCTATTCGCAGCTCCCAACCCCATGAGCGTTTCCCCCGCTTCGTCCTTTTGGCTAGTGTTGGCACTACCCTAGCTGTCGTTCATTGTTCATGACAGTCAGACCAAACGGCAGTAATGAGAAGGGGCCGCTAGGGTGAACACTGCGTGTCTTTCTGCATGCCCTTGCTCTCGCCATCATCCGCCATTGGCGTGTGTCCGTATACTACAGCACCACTAGCTATACGCTGCGGCGACAAGAGCGCTTATTCTACTTATACAGATAGGATACACGGCGTAGTGCACTCCATAATACTCCGTACAAGCACTCCAGACTCCGTATGTAGCTGCACGCAACAGAAAAAGAGGTAATTCCCAGCGGGCGAGTCCCCCTAATCCGGACTTCGGTACCATTGCAATGTCTCCATCAGTCTGTGGGAGAATGGACTCACACCCTTGGCCTTTTTCTGTCTCTCGCAATTGATGTCAGATAATGCTCGCGTGTATTTCGGCTTTGTCGTCAAACTCTCTCTTCCCCCCTCGGCAAAAGACCGCCTTCTTCTGTGTTGGGTCAGGGGGCCTGAAAGTTGCCAAGGGGTCGAGAAGACCCTTTTATTTAACATTTTCAATACTTGATTGCGATTTTGGGTTTGGCAAAGTGCCGAAAATAAGGTGTGCGGCGCTGTCAGGTCGGCCACACGGTGACGTAAAAGACAGGCACAGAAGAAGTCTATGTTGGCTGGTGTCTAAGGTACGGAGCATGTTTTGACTCGGCTATATTTTTAGCGCGCTGCTGCTAGCAGTAGGCGGTAAACCTACTACTAATATCCATACTACACAGTACAAGCAAGGTACAGGTACCAACAAGGAACACTCGGACTGAGATAAGGCATTCCAATGCGCTGGATGCCATTGATAGGCGCTGTCCGTCTCCCTCTCTCCAATTCTCAATTCCCATGCGAATGCACGTGTGCGTCTGCGGCACTCAGCATCAGGGGGCTGATCAATTCGCCCCTGAAGACAACAATTGACGACTTGCGGTCTGGTCTGGCGTGCTCTCTCTCTCTCCCTTTCTGATCCTTCGTGTCTCTCCGCAAGTCTCCCGCCAGAAGCTCCTCCGATGGTGTGACCTTTGTATCCTCTTCGTATCTTCTCTCTCGCCCATTTTTCCCCACCGGTGCAGATTGCACAAAACGTATACAAGCACAAAGGCAGCAAAGCAACATAAAAAAACATATCCCCAATCAATCCTACTTTACAAAAACAAAAAAGCCACTAAAAACAGCACCAAAGCGCGGGGTGCCCCAGTAGCGGGGGCCAGAAAGAGGGGAGGGGGGGGGCTGGAAAGGAACAAAAGGCTGTAGGTATGTGGCCAAGGCCGCCAAACTAAGCAGCATCTGTGCCTCTTAGCCTGCCGCAGTGCCGCTTTACCTAAGATAGGGCCCGCTGCGACAGCTTCCCCCTTCTGCCCTTTTTCAATAAAAGACCTGGATGCTACTAAACTACTACCAAGGTACGGCCAGAGGTAGATAATGGAACCCCCCTCTTAATACCTCAGCGTATTTTCCTATGTCGAGTGCGTGACTCGCCTTCTTTTTTTGCTTTTTCCTTTTTTTTTCCTTGTCGTCTCTTTTCTTCTTCGTCGTTCTTCTCTGTTGCTTTCTTTCGGTACCTAGACGAGAACGCCGGCTGTAAGTCATGAAACGACGATAGAAAAAGCACCTGCTACACCGACGTCATCAGCGCCCACTCTGTCGATACGGGGGAGCCATACAGATAAGGCGACCAGAACGCCCAGAAACAAAACAGCCAGCACCGCCAAATCTGGCCGCATTTCTCCATCCCTAAGTCGGGTTCCAGAGTCAGAAAACTACAAAAGTACATCTATACTCTTTATTACCTGCGCATACAGAGGAGAGAGACAGAGAAAGAGAGAGAGAGAGAGAAGGCAGCGGCAGGCAGCAGGCAACCAAGCTCGCTATTCAACATCTCACGATACACACGCCAAAAAACACTCTCATCATGTCGAATCTCCCCTCCCAACATCCCACCCTCTCCCTCCACCTCACCGACCTCACTCTCACCCCGCTCATCACATCCTCCTCCTCACCCACCCATCTCGAGTCCCTCACCTCCCTCACCTCCAGCGCCATAACCTCCCAAACCACCGCCCAGCGCGCCAACCTCGGCCGCCCCCAGCGCATCATGGTCGAATACCCAGACTCCGGCGCCGTCGTCCTGCAGTCCTACCTCGATCCCAGAGAATCAGGCGGCGGCGACAGCTGCGACCATTCTTCCGAGTCGGAGTCCGTCACCAAATACAAAGACGACGACGATGAAGACAACGAGCGCGATCCCGACGCAGCAAGGCCCACCGACGAGACCATCGCCCCCGTCTTGATCAGCGTCGTCGTCGCCGCCTCGTCAGACGATGCAAGGGAAGCCAGGCGCGCTGCCGCAAGACTGGAGCGCATCGGCCGAGAGTTTCAACGGGAGTGGGTCGCTCAGGGACTAGAGCAGGACACCGACGGGAGGAGCAGCACCCCCGAGTGACATTCTGCTGGTGTAAAATGGCCATGGCAGCGGGTCATTAGGGAATGAGAAAACCATGGGATGGGCATACACGGCCACTGAATGCCGCTTGTAACCCATTCTAACTACTAGTACCAGGCTCGACAACCGAACCAGGCGGAGTCGGCTTATAACAAACCCCAAGAGAATGGAATGAACAGACGCACACTCGAGCGATATAATACAGGAAAGCAGCATTTTGGAGCGTGGCGCAGAAGAGCGAGTATACACACACACACACGTTAATGAGAAGACTGGTATTCTTTTTTTTATAACCAAGTCGTACAGCGTCAGTCTGAGTATACAGGAGATTTTTAGCTAGCATGTTGCTCCAATGGCGTTTAAAAAAGGGTTCATCATAGGCAGACGAGGCATTTCGCTCAAATCCAGTTTTGTTAATTTTTTTTTTTATATTTCATCTATTTCGCGGTATTTAAAAAAAAATTGAGACCTCAACATTTTCCATGCTCCAGGCCCAGTCGTCACTACGTGAAATCATGTGCTCCCTCTTTCTCAACAAAACATCATTTCTTTTCATTGTTTTTGTTCCATGTAATATATTTTTTAAAAGATGACTTTTTATTTCGCCTTTCTTTTAGATTTTTAGATGAGCTGCTGGAAAGCACGGTTGATGGGGGATCGGATGTT
Source organism: Trichoderma polysporum (assembly GCA_030278935.1). Classification (NCBI taxonomy): domain Eukaryota; kingdom Fungi; phylum Ascomycota; class Sordariomycetes; order Hypocreales; family Hypocreaceae; genus Trichoderma; species Trichoderma polysporum. Next base: position 55,393 of record JARFTM010000114.1, on the reverse strand, counting down.
GGGGACATCCTTCCAGAAGTCGATGGTGAGAACAGCACGCTTGGCGATGCCCTCGGGAGTGAACTCGAACTTCTATAGCGAATGTGTTAGCAATCTGTCTTTCTTTCATACACGAATTATTTATCATTCAACCAGTTTTCAACGTACCTTGTAGACATCCTTGTAGGCACCGGAGGCACCGAATCGGTTGAGACCGAACTGCTCGTGAGTATATCTCTCCCAGCCCATGGTGCTCATGACCTCAATGGACAGAGAGGGGATGCCGTCGGGCAGGACGGAGAGTCTGTACTCCTTGGACTGGGTGTCGAAAACCTCGAAGCAAGGCATGGAGACAATTCGGGCCTTGATGTTGTGCTTCTCCAGGAGGAGCTTGGCGGCGTCCACGGCAATGGAAACCTCAGAACCAGTAGACACCAGGGTGACCTGGGCACCCTCAACCTCCTGCAGGACGTATCCACCCTTGATGGACTTCTCGATGACGGAGCCCTCGAGCTGGGGCAGGTTCTGGCGGGAGAGGGCAATGATGCTGGGGGTGTGCTTGGAGGTCAGGGCAATGTAGTAGGCAGCGCTGGTCTCGTTACCGTCAGCAGGACGCCAGACCATGCAGTTGGGGAGGGCACGGAAGTGGGCCAGAGTCTCGATAGGCTGGTGAGTAGGACCGTCCTCGCCCAGACCGATGGAGTCGTGGGTGGCGACCCAGATGACTCGGACGCGAGACAGGGCAGACAGACGGACGGCACCGGCAGCGTAGGAGACGAAGTTGAGGAAAGTACCACCGTAGGGGATGATGGTTCCGTAGGCGGCCAAGCCGTTCATGATGGCACCCATAGCGTGCTCACGGACACCATATCGGATGTATCGTCCGGAGTAGTCACCGAGACCGGTGGCAGGGGGCTGGAAGTCGACAGCCTCCTTCCAGCGAGTGAGGTTGGAGCCAGTCAGATCAGCAGATCCACCCTGAAGCTCGGGCAGGATACCCTCGACCTTGCTGAGAACGGTCTCGGACAGCTTTCGGCTGGCGATGGCAGCGTCACCGGTGGTGTAGACGGGCAGGCTCTTCTCCCAGCCCTCGGGCAGCTCACCGTTGAGGCGGCGCTGGAGGTCGGCGGCCTCAGTGGGGTATTTCTCAGCGTACTTGGCGAACAGCTTGTTCCACGACTCCTCGTGGGCAGCACCGTCGGAAGAGTGTCTGCCGTAGAGCTCAGAGACGTCCTTGGGGACGACGAAGCTCTCCTCAGGGTTGAAGCCGAACTTGGTCTTGAGCTGCTTGATGTCGTCGGTCTTGAGGGGAGATCCGTGGACGCCGTGGGTGCCCTGCTGGAGAGAACCGAAACCAATGGTGGTTCGCAGCTTGATGATTGAAGGCTTGTTCTTGACGGCCTGGCACTGCTTGATGGCAGCCTCCATGGCCTCGAGGTCGTCGTCGCCGTTGTCGACGACGACGACGTGCCAGCCGTAAGCCTCGTAGCGCTTGGCAACATCCTCGGTGAAGGCGACGTTGGTGTCACCATCGATGGAAATGTGGTTGTCATCGTAGATGCAGATGAGGTTGCCGAGCTGGAGGTGACCAGCCAGGGAAGAGGCCTCGCCAGAGACACCCTCCATCAAGCAGCCATCACCGAGGAAGCAGTAGGTGTAGTTGTCAGAGAGGGTGAAGCCGGGCTTGTTGAAGGTAGCGGCGGTGTGGGCCTGAGCCATGGCCAAACCGACGGCATTGCAGACACCCTGACCCAGGGGGCCGGTGGTGACCTCGATGCCGGGAGTATCGTGAGCCTCGGGGTGGCCAGGAGTGATGCTGTCAACAGTCTGAAAAGCGTTTGAGTTAGCGCCGCTATATCAATTTCAGACCACTTTCCTGGCATTCAGAGCCAGTAGGTTTTTTCTTTCACTGCTTCTTTTCTATGCAGTAATCCTAAAAAACTTACTCGGAAAGCCTTGAGGTCATCGATAGACAGGGCGTAGCCGAACAGGTGAAGCAGCGCATACTGGAGCATGCAGCCGTGGCCGTTGCTAGATTGGGCAGAAACACCTGTTAGTCTCCCGATTTCATTTCTCGCGCGCGGGGTCCTTTCCAAGGTGGCGAAAAACACTTACGAGAGGACGAATCGGTCACGGTTCAGCCAGTTGGGGTTCTTGGGGTTGAACCTCAGGAATTTGTCCCAAAGAACGTGGGCAATGGGAGCCATGCCCCTGCGCAAAACCATCGTCAGCAACAAACTCGGGCGGAAGTGGCGGGTGCGGCGGGAAATCCGCATCACACAGGCGTGTTTGGACAAACTCACATGGGAGCACCGGGATGTCCCGAGTTGCTCTTGAAGGTCGCATCAACCTGGAATCGCGAGGCTCGTCAGTCAATTGTTCTCATTTCAGGCTCTTTTTCTTTTTATTCTTCTCCTCGTTCTCCTCTTGGATGTCTCCGTCGTTGCTCGCTCATTATCCTGTAGCCACAGAGCCGTAGCTAAAGCTATCACCATGGAGGGGCGATGGCGGGGTAGAAAAATAGACAGGTAAGGAGGGGGAAAACATACCGCGAGCAGGCGGATGGTGTTGATGGCCTTGTGGTCAACCTCTGTGTAGCCCATGATTGCGAATTGCGTCGGATCTGCGCTATAGAAGAAAATAGGGGGTATCAAGATAGCTGGGATGGATAGAGAGAGAGATGGGGACCAGATGGAGGGGGGACGCAGCAATATAAAGCGTAGAGCACCTGGTGTTGTTGAACGCCAGGAACCTTTTTTTTCTGTTGAGGGGTTAACGTTATGTCATGTATTAGGGGATCATTAGCCAGAAAAAACCAATCCACCAACTGCCCACTTTACCGCTGGCTTGAGCACTTCGAGGGCCTCTAGGATCTCTAGGACCGCTAGGATCCCTTCTAAACACCCCCCAAAAGCCCAAAAGCCCCCCATGCCTCGCCTCTATCGGCCCCTCTAAAGCTTCGCCCGTCCACCCGTGGCCCCTCCATCAGCCACTCTGAGGCGGCCACTGGAGCCCCGGGGGTTTGCAGCCTGGCTGCGGCAAATGGCAGTAGGAGCGCAAGTTCCAGCGGGGCCCGCTTCCGCTACTTTGAGCCCGCAGCTTTGCTTGCAGCGCCGAGTCTCGCCCTTCTTGTATGCTCTACTGACACTCCATACTTCGTATGCGTGTTTATTTCGCAGGGTTGTGACAGGGCAGCTCAATCCGCAGTTTTATTACCAACATCAGTGGTTCTGGCAATTGAATGAGTGAAGCCCACCATCTCTCCGCCACAAACTACTCCGTACCTAGTACTAAGAGGCCTCGTCTTGCTCTTTTAATCCTTAGACACTTTTCTTCTCGTTTGCCGTCCAGATTCTAAAAAACCGGGCCTCGTCTTCTTTTTTTTCGCCTTGACACTGGTGATCCTTTCTGCTTCTCACTTCCAGTTTGCCGGCAACAGATCGATCTGTTGCCGCTTGACGGAATGATACCCACTAGGAGAAAACTCCATTCTTATGTAGTAGCGGAGACTCTAAATAGCAGCCTTCTTCTCTTTTGGCGGCATGTACCGTCTACACCGGCTACCTGAATTCGGATACTCCGTTTCGGCCCGGTCAGTGACGTAGCTGCCTAGTATTTTCTTATCGTTTCATGTTACGAGCTTCAACATCTCGCAAATGGATGGTTACCAGCCCAAAGGCAAAGGTTTCTCTCCAGCTGGTGAGCCAATTGGAACAATCACCGGCCGGCATGAGCCGCCTCAAAACAGACACCACGTATATTACAATCTCCAAATCCCCGGGCAAGCCGCAGCTGCTTCAAGATAGGTAGGCCATCCGTTCAACCTCAATGCCTACCCAGGTCGGTCACCTGCAGCGCATCCTTCGTTTTATAAGCGGCCCTTAGATGTTTCCTAAGCAGTCAGTCTTTGGTTCTTAAGCAGACTAGGCATGGCGATTCCACCAATCAAGCGGGGTTGAGAATCAATCACCGGGACAGGTGCCCCGAAGGCCTGCGAGAGACGGCGCTGGCCGGATCGGGGGCAGAAAGTCAAAAAAAAGTTCATTTCAGGCTATTATCGCTGTCGGACCAATCATAAAGCAGTGAGCAAACACGGACGAAGTACGAGAGCAACATAGGTAAGGGAGCAAGGGGAGCTAGGTGATAGTACTCCGGATATCATATCACAAAGAAAAATGAACTCACAGACTATGCTGATGAGTTATGCCTCAACTTTGTGTTCTTGTAAAGTTTCGTATTTGCGTGAAATGGAAGAAAATGAAAATAAAATAAAATTGGAAATATAATAAAATAAAACGTTCAGTCTCAAGCGAGGCTTAACAACGCTACGCATTTACCCACTTTCAGTAATACTGCCACTCAATTTTTCACCACTCATAAAAAAACATCCATCTCATCAATCAAAATACATCACATATACCACCACAGCAAACAATATAAAATACCCAAAGACAATGTCCAAAAAACACCACCCCAATAAATCGCAATCCAAAAAATCCTCATCATCCAAAAAACCACCGCCGCCACCACCTTCATCATCCATCACCCCCCTCCCTCCCATCGACCCTGAAACCCTCAAACATCAGCAACGCATCCTCACCCTCTTCTCCGATGCCTTCAGCCCCGTCCTCTCATCAGACTCATTCACAGCCGCCCTCCAATCCATAAAACAAGCCCTCTTCAATAGAGACTTCGACGCCGCTTTCGGCACTGAGGAGAACCTCCAAACATACGCCGCAAGATGGAGCCCCACCAGAGCACTCTGCTACTCATCCATCTTCCAAACCATCGTTCCGCACATTGACGAGATCTCCCTCCCGTCTTCATCTCCCGATAGCCAAGATGAGGCAACTGGAATCGAAAATTCATCACAGAGCCACAGCCGCAAGGTAATCAAAATGCTCTGCATAGGCGGTTGCGCAGCCGAACATATCGCCTTTGCATCCCACCTCCGCCAAACTACCTCCTCAGGCACCCTCACCCTTCTTGACGCTGCCCCATGGACTCAAGTTGTCGACCTCCTCCAGAAATATGTCACTTCGCCGCCGCCTCTGTCTAAATACGCCTCTGCAGCCCTCAAGGCTGCAAACACGCCTTTCCTCGAGGAAGGGCAGCTCTCTACTTCCTTCGCTCAAAACGACATCCTGGCAATGGAAAAGGAGGGGTTGAAGGGACTACTTGGCACGGAACCTCTTACGGTGACGCTGCTGTTTACGTTGAACGAGCTCTACACTAGTGGGGGCATCGGTAAGACGTCAAAGTTCTTAAAACTATTGGGCGAGACACTCCCAGATAGAAGCTTGCTCCTCGTTGTGGACAGCCCGGGCAGCTACTCAGAAGCCGCCGTGGGCAAGGAGGAGAAGCGGTATCCCATGCAATGGCTCCTGGATCACACTCTTCTGGAAGTCCCTGCCTCATCTAGGGACGACAAGTGGGAAAAGCTAGAGTCTCACGATTCGATATGGTTCCGGCTTCCAGAAGAGCTCTTTTACCCGATCCAGTTGGAAAACATGCGTTACCAGATGCATCTATATCAGAAGAAGAGCACGCCCCCGGCTACATGAACTTTATCCAAAGGATGAATTTAAAACAAAAAATCATAAAAAATTCTAGTCGATAAAAGCTACCGTCGAGTTGCTATGTATAAAAACCGTTCGGCTTCTTTAGGGATATCTGTCTATGCCCACACCAACTTCTTCAACGAGTGACCCAGCTGTTCTAGTAACCCTGTGCTGCGCTTTGCGGTGTCTAGCGATATAATATCGCCTTTTTCTACCAGCTTCTTCCGTTCTTCTCCGTCCTTGACCATCTGTCGTTCAAACGCCAGGCGCTCAATCTCAGAGCATATCGTGTCGATTTTCTGTAACTCTGTCTGGCGTGGCCCGGCCTCGCTTGCTGGCATTGAAGAATCGGTATACGGTGCCTTGAATGCAAGTTTTCGGATTGCGGGCTCCTTTGAAGCGTTGGCTCCGGAGAAAAGCCCCGCAAAGCCAGCCGGTGCTGCTGGGAGCTCGCCAGTAGCTGTGAGGTTCGGCGCGTCTCTGGTAGACAGTGTACGGGTGTTTCTTCTCCGGACATCACTTTTGCTCGGCTGATATGACACCACGAAACCCACGTTTCTCGTCTCGTTCATGTGGGCCTGCGAGATTGTGGAGGTGATATAAGCACCCGTTTTGATATTCGTAATACTCGCTAGGGTAACCCTTTCAAAAGACGATACTTTGTCCAGATCCCAATCAAAGCGGCAGAGGTATATCGCGGCATCGGTCAGGAGAAGGACAACCTCTTCCATTGGCCATGATTTGAGCACGTCGGCGGCACTAGGGCTTATCAGCACCCAGCCGCCATGGAACTCTTCACTGACGTCTGCCACCACTCGCTTCTGACACAGCTCCACGGCGCGCTCGCGCATCTTTTCAACAGAAACGGCTGGATCCTTTGTCATCATATCTATCTCGAATTCTTCAAATACTTTCGCTGTTACGTTGCCGAGTAAGAAGTCTATGGCAGCCTGGCTAAAGTAATCGTTGACCATGCTTAGGAAGAAAAGATCATTAGTCATTAGATTTAAATCATCATGGTTTGGGAGGAAATCTCCTTTGGGAAGAGTTCAAAAAGAGATTAAAAGGGAGAAGAGGAGGAAATCTTACCCAGAATACAGACGTGTTAGGGATATTCCAAGATCGTTCAGTGCTCCCCTGTAATCCCTCTTTCTCGTCCTCGTGTAATCACCCTTCATAGCGGAAGTAGAGGCGTACTGTTTCGAAACGGCATCACCGTTATCAGCCCAAAGAGTATTGAACCAGGCCGTCTCTTGGTCTAACTGCGCGCTCATATCGATGCCTTCTTCTTTGAGCTGCAATTCTAGCATGTGTTTTGCAAAGGAGCTCTGGCAGACATTTGTTCGATCCAGGCAGTCCATACAATTCGTCCGAAGGACGCCTTGCTGTTTACGGACCAACTCGCCATTGCTCCTCACCGTGCTACTGAGAGTCTCCAGCTGATCTTTCAAGCGGGAGAGCAGGTGGCTTACGTTCTCAAACTTCATACCACGGCAAGCGTGGTGAAAATCAAACCACTCAAATGGTATCTTTGCTCCATCATCAAGCCCATCGTTGATGCGGCCAACCGTATTTTGATATTGCGTTCCAATTGGCCCTTCAATTCCATGTTTTTCTACCAGATTGACTATCTGTAGCGTACCGTAAGACTTTGATAGCCTTTCAAAGTGCTGCTTGGCGGCGTTGTAGTTTGACTCTTCAGAGTGTTGCAAGACCGGCACCGGCTTCAGTGCGTATGCAGTCTGGGTAAAGAAGAGCGGTATGCTGCCTCTAATCTGAGTAAACGAGTACACTAGAGAAGAGTTTTCCCATGCAGGAGACGACAGAATTTGCTCCGTTTCAACAAAGTTCGCCGTAAAACCGTCTTCGTCTATGCCGCGTCGGAGATATCGAAGGCCAGCCCTCTTAGTTGACCGTCGCGATATAAGAGTTATGAGATAGCTTCTCTCAGAAGGACGCAGCTCTAAAGAATGCCTCGCCGTTCCCGAAGGTGGCGAGGACGGGGCAGACGGTGTCGGCGAGAGATCAGTAAGCTCCAAAGATTCCGTTCCAGGGTCATCGACCTGGGGAGGCTGGGAATCTGCCACAAACGTTCTCTGGCCGATAAAACCTTGCATCAGAGGTAGGGCCAAGGTATCTTGTCCAGCTTCTATAAAAGGCTGGAGAATATGGCGATTCCAAAAGAATGTGCTCTTGACTTGTGTGTACAGAGAACCGTTGGGGTTGGCAATCGACGCCCTGTCACTTAGGCTGTGCGTTATATCCAGATCATACGAAAAGTAGAAGCTATGTGATGTGCCAAACCAGACTTGGATGGTTCGAAGCAGCTTCGGTAAGAGTGCAGACGCTGGAATCAAGAGATTCTCGTCTGTCTCTTGCAGGGCGGCGAGATTAACCACTGGGGTTGACGATGCCGATTGAGCGAGGGGTGGGGTGGAAGTCGGCGAGTTGCTCATTCCCATAGTCCTTCTCTGGTCAACAGTCCATCCGCTTCGACTAAACCAGCGCTGTGCGAATCTCCCATAGCTGCCTCGTCTCCGGATCACGTCTTCGGCAACACTGCTCACACTGCTCTTAGGGTCTGGCGGGGCATCTTTTTTGTCGAGAATCTCATCGTCCACTTCTTCGTCAGGAGTGGCGATTGGGATCTCGCCCTCTTCATCACTGCTGCTCTCGTCATCATTATTCACACTATTGGGCGCTTCTGTCCGCAGAAGGCGTGCCGTCTTCCGCACAGACTCTTCCGCATCACTCTGCGACGAACATGGAGTCACAGCCACTTGAGTGACGACATAGATGGGCAATCCAAACACCTGGGCGACCTGCTCTCGGCGCGTAATCGTTACCAGATACGTTAACCGCGACACGGTAATCAATCCTAGGAACTATTTAACATGCTATTCCGGTAACAAGGCCTGTCCCTGAACTCACCAATGACGCCGAGCGCTTCAAACCACGAATCAGACTTTGCCGAATCCGGGACCTGGTCGCGCGCCGCAGACGATACAGATGCATCTCCATACTTGACTCTCGCAGGCTGGAACGGCTTCTGTCCCTTGGAGGACAATGGCTGGATGATGAGGCCGTCGACGGCGGCGAAGACCAAGACTTTGCGCGCGAGACCTGGCATTGTGCTGTGCGGGGTCTGGGGTCCGTCTTACCGGCGCAAGAGATTCCGAGAATTGCTGCAAAAGACAGGAATTAGGACAAGAGTCATGAGCCGGGGCTCGTGACTACAGCGACATCGAGGCAGCCATTGAGAGGGCGATGTTGAATCGAGGCGAAATCAAATGATATTAAAGCAGCAGCTGGTGTTGAAATGGAGGTGCAATGCGCCTGCACCAGGGGCGGCTCAACGTCATCCATTAGCCATTATCCATTATCCATTACACACATTGGCGGTCGCCCGTAAGTGTTAGTATGGGGCAGGGGCAGGCCTTGCTAGATTGTATACAGTAGAAGCGTGGATACGAGTACGCCGTCCCGTCTAACCACGATTTTACCACGGACTGAGTGAACAATGGGGCTTATGAGAGTCTCCATATGACTGACATGCTGCCATCTATACTCCCTATAGTGCCTAATAGTAGTATTTCCGGCGGTAATAGAGGACGGGATGTTTTCACAATGATGGGGTCGGTCTCTGTAGCCTAACTGGAGGTTTCCTTGTGGCGCTATGCTAGCAACGCCCAAGGATCCTTGCATCTAACGGTAGATAGGATTAGAACCCCACGGCGGTTCAACTGTTCTATTTACTATTACCTTGGGGCTACAAAGCAGGATGCCTTGAGTTCGACAATCATCCAGCATTCCCAACTTTTGACTAATAGGCCTAAGCTACCCTTACCCTAGAGCATCACCAGCGAGTCCAATTTTTGGACAGACACGTCGATAGCTTCGGGATGAAATGCATCCGAACTGGTGGTCATTGATACGAAGCGCACATTGAGCTATAGCCTGCGAGATATCAAAAGGCGTCATATCTGTGCTTTGCTTCGTATTATGTAGAGCAAGATATGGAATGGTTGAATTGAGGCCGTGGTTGGTCAATAGCTACAGGTCCACACGAAGATGCTCCTTGGCAAACGAACAACCTCATTGAGGCTGCATTGGTTACATGTAGCCGTTGGAGCAATCAAAACCAGCCACTCAATCCGTCACCCAGAAAAACTCGTGGGGTAGCTCAAATCAGCCGGTTGCAAAGCCAAAAGAGCGATTCGCATCCATCAACGGACAGGCAGCAATGCATCCCCAGAAGGAGTCGGACGTAGTCGGCATTTGCGGCCCTGCTGGCCAACTAGGCGGACACGATTGATGCCACTTGTGGAGCATCTGCCCAGTATCATCTGCAGATTGCACGTCGCCAGTTGCATAAGCAAGCCAGTGAGGGGTCGCGGCGCTGGGGAGACGACATGATCCGACCAAGGCTCGCCTACGCAATGCTGATGCTGATTCACTCGCATGCATCCGTGCCTGGCCGTTGCACGCCTGTGGGCATGGTAAACAGGGCGAGAGGCCGGCGTGATCGATGGCTGTGGTGGTGGTTGACGTGGTTTCTGCTGTGTTCTGGCCCTAGACAGGACGATGGACGAAGGAAGAAGAGGCTCTAACAGGATGACATGGGGGATGGCTGCATGTGTGCTGCGATCGCCCATTTGACAGATCTGTTTTGGCAGTGGTAGCGGTAGTGGCTTTTGGTTGCTTGCTGGCATGGACAGCTTCGTGACAGAGGGACACCGTGTGGCATGGGGGGCAACTAAAGTATACGGCCAGGTATATTTTGGTACCAGCTTGCAGAAAGATATCCGCGAGTCTGTGACTCAAACGGGCGTGAATGGCCCTAAAGGCCCGCTATTAATACTCCGTATACTTCGTAGGTCTTGACCACAGCGCCCAGCCCTACCGTGCGGTACTTTACCAGTACATGGACAAGAGCTGGACGGAGCTTTGTTTAGCCCAGAATGACGATTGAAAGGGGCCCTGCTGCAGCCAAGGCAAGTCACTGCACACCCAAGGCTGTGCGCAAAGCTACTTCACTTCATGGTCGGGAGGGGGCAGCGGGCCTGGATTGGGCTAAGCGGCCACCACCTCACCTCACTTCTTCACAGGCCGGCACCAACACTTTTTCTAGGGCCTGGCGTCAAATCTTCTGCTTTCTGTCCTTGGAAACCACCATCACCACCTCTCATCACTCGCCGACCCGCCCCCCTGGATCATCAACGAGGTGCGAGAGGACCGCCTCCCACTTTCTTCTCTTCTTTGTCTCTTCTCTGGCCCCCCTTTTGATTCCCCCATCCGCCTACGCGGTCCAGGCTGTTTGCTCGTGGGCATCGCTGCTTCTTTGCCTTTCTCTTCGTGTCTAGCACCGCAGGACGGGTTGGGCTCCTCACTCGTCCACGTCCGGACCCTTTATCTTTTGTTGCATCTCCCCCCTTCTTCCATCCATCATCCTGCGTCCCCACCGCTGCATGGTCTCTCTGATCTGCCACTCGCCTTCCTCCGTCCCCGACGACCCCCATTCGTCTGCCGTCTAATCGTCTCTGCTGAAGCCGCCAAAATCAAGACCCATCATGGCCGCTGCCCCCCGACGTAGAAAGCTCATCGGCCAACGACGCCGAGTCGAGGACGAGGGCGACGATGAGGGCCGTCCGGAGACGCTGGAGCTGGAGGACGACTCCCTGACTGAGGGCTCCGTCATTTCAGACGACCACGATGGCGCTGACGATAGCGACACCAGCAACATCGACGAGGCGTCGCCCACCTCACCCAACGCACGCAAGTCTGCCAACGGGACCGCAAAGGGGGCTGGCCACAGGGCCTCCAGGGCAGTCGCTCAGGGAGATGGGAAAAAGTCTGTGTCGGATACGGAGCTGATGCTTCACGGGTTGACCATTGCGGATCCGCCGGACTCTGCACAGGAGATGCAGTTCGACGAGGTGATGGTCTCATCACCCAAGTCGCCCTCGGCTCCCGTCATTGTCAGCTCCTCGTCTGCCACGCGGGCTCAACCTGCGCCGCCGGGCAATCGACGCCGGCAGGAGCACGAGGATTACAAGCGCCGGAGGGATGAGGATCCGGCCTTTGTGCCCAACCGGGGGTCGTTTTTCATGCATGATCATCGGCATCCGGGGCCGGCCGCGAATGGCTTCAGGCCGTTTGGGAGAGGTCGGGGCAGAGGTGGTGGCCGTGGTGGCGTGGGGGGTCCGTATGCCCCAATCAAGTAAGTGATTTGCATCTCTGTCGTCGTCGTCGTTGTCGTCTCTTCGCACTTCTTTTGCCCTCTCCTCCCCCTTTTTCACTGTGCCCGCTCTTCTTCTAACGACGTCAATAGCCATCTACACCACCCCGCCGATCCAACTACAAATTCCCAATGGACGCACGACATGCACGAGACTGTCGCAGACGTGATCCCACGTCGCCCCCGGCAGCCAACCCATGAGGAGGGACCACCTAACGGCAATGGTTTTATCCCAACGTGCGAGCCTAGTGCTACTCCGATTAATAGGACCTTGTCGACTGAGAAACACATTGGCAATGCCCAAGTCCGCGTTATTCTGCCAGAGACGACTACCCCTAAGGTCTTTTCTGGCATTCCGGTCAAACAATACACCAAGCTCCCTGACCATCGCCCACCACTGCGCAGAGACAAGCCGGTGCGCATCTCACTGCCAAACTACCCCCCGCGATACATATTCCCCGCCTCGGATCGGTCATTTACATTCATTCCTCGCGCGCTGCGCCCCAACCAGCAGCGACTCCGAGGCAAGCCCCGTTCCGCCTGGGGTTCTGTTGGCGGATTTTCACGGAGGACCAGCCTGTTTGGCAGTTACTATGGCGGAAGCATATACTCCCCCAGCGCTGCGGTTAGCAGACGGTCATCCATAGTGTTGCATGACAGGGAAGGCATCTTTTCGCCTACCGGATCCATCATCTCCCGTCCTGCACTTCAGGCCGATAACAGGCCTGTAGTCCGTCTACCTCCGGCTCCGCAAACATTCAATGTGCCGGCTATTGGAATGGAGGATCCGGCAAACCAGCCTGAATTCTTCGTGGCGGCTGGGCAAGAGACGTCGATCGTTGATATCCCTCAACCACAAACATATCCTCTACCGCAGAAGCCCAGCTTCCAGGAGAACTTTCAGGCATCAATTCCAATGCACCAGCCTCGCCCTCAAAAGAACATCTCCGTTGCGGATATCGAGTCGCCTACCCTATCACAGAATGCCTCAGCTTTCCAGCAAGCCTTCCACCAGCAAGTCCCCTTGCAGATGGCAAACGGATACCAGGATTCTCACGCACGTCGGCCTTCGTACCCAACGCACGTCTCTACGGGTACCCCCCTGTCCCAGATTCCAGAGCGAGCCATACATGCGGCACCCTTCCAGCCAAATGCGTATGGCCAAGCGGCTTTCTACGGCCAACAGCAGTACCAGCCTCATCCTCAGCAGGGATACTACTACCCACACGGTTACTCTGGTCCTAGCCTGCCCGCCTCCGCGGTCACCGCGCCTCCGTTTGTCCCTCAAGGACAGCCGGGCATGCCAGGAAGCTTTACGCCCCAAAACCAGGTTGAACAACCAGGTGTCGCCATGACAGGGCCGCCAGCACCTCCTAACACAAACCTCGTGGCCCAGGAGGTCAATGGCATGGTTTACTATTATGATGCTTCTCAGCTGCCTTCGGTCAACCCTTACCCACCGTACCCTGCCTCACAACCTTATCAGCCAAGCGTAATGGGAATGGGCGGCATGGTGACACCTAGTCCCGACGGCTTCTACTACCCCCAGCCTGCGCCGGGCATGCTTTACTACTCACAATAAGCTTGTGAGTTGTGTAGTGGGGTTTGTGGTGAAATTTGTGGTGGACAACGTCTCGCATGTGCATGGTAATCGGCTTCTCATTGCGTATTGCATATCAACTTTAATATCTTCATTGCGGCCCTCTACACACCTCACTCATTCTCGTGCGATTTATATTGGTTCTTTTTTTCCCTTACGGTGTCATGGGTTGGGTTTCCGCGCATCATTCTTATCCCCTTTTTGTGGTTGGGTGGTTCGGGTGCTCAAAATCATGAGTTTTTTTTTCCGGCTCATTTTTCATCGCGTTGTTTTTGATCATTTCGAATTGTGGATTCTGGATTGACCAGTTGGGAATTCCAAGAATACCTGGTGTGTTTTCTTTTGCCTTGGGGGTATGGATTCTTCTCGAAAAAATTAAATATTGAAGGTCGGAGGGCTGGACGAAACTTTTTATCGTCCTTCATGATATCAGTTGTTGCTGCTATGGTCATCACAATCATTGTTCTCTGTGCCATGGATAGTCAGTGGCCAGATGTTGTGGAAGATGGGAAAGTATCTTTAAGGGGTCTTTTTTTTTTTTTGGTCTTGAGTGAAGGGGGGGAAACGCATCAGTAGCTGGGAGCGGATCATGAAAGCGATTCTGTAGCGGCTTCTCTTTGCTCATTTTGCCCTGATAGTTCGGGATATCTTGTTCGGCTACGTGCGTGTGCGCGCGTGTGTGCCCTGGGAGATTCATTGTGCTGTTCATGGCAGCGGCGTTTCAGCGGTGTTTGGAGGCATTATGTAGTAGCTTTTAAATCTGCGGGCAATGGAGTTGAATTATGTGGAATTGTTTTGTGTCTACTGTTAAAGTTTCATTTGCATATAATTTTTTTTTACAAGCCAGTAGCTGTTTTTTTTTTTTTGTTTTGTTAAAGAGAAGTCAATGCCTTGACTAAAAAAAAAAAAATTGATGTTGCTAAAAGCTATGCTGTTAATGCGATACAATGTAAGGACAAAATTCATCTCTTATAATAAACTCTGGGCAATGTAACAACTGTTTACTTTCTAAACTGAAGTCGAACATTGCTGGATCCTTTATGACATGTTTTATGCTTTGATATGCTGGATGGGTAGGGTGATTTGACTTTGGATATCTGCCTCGCGTAGATTCGGCACCGGATATGATGAGGGTTCGAGATATCGTCAGAGTCTTACAGGGTGGCACATTGCGTTACGAAGTTGTACAAGAAGTGGCAGCATTGGCGGAGATTGCAAAATGAGGAAATTAAACCGTAGAGAAAGGGAAAGAAATCTTGGTGTATACATAGCACAAGGACTGAACTTTTCATACGGTGGTTTCTCGCCTTATAGGGTACTCTAAATAATAGCGTGCCTATATAATTGAATCAAGGCTATATAGATCTACTAAATTTATACATTTCTATCAAGTATATATACAACTGAGTAATTTATTTATTTATTTTACAAACTTATTCTCTTGGCGGGCCAATCGGTCAAACAGCTTGCCTAAAGTGCTATCCAAGGAGCTCACCCGCTGGGCGTCAAGGGTCACTTAGAAGGCGGTTGTTTAGAAAAGTGCCACCGAGGCCCCTTAAATCTGGCACAAAGAAGGTAATTTTATACCCAGCCTAGAATTATAGTAAGAATGGGATTATTTCTCGATGAAGTAGGCGAGGATTCACACCGAGATTAATGGAAACTAGGTGCGAGCAACTTCAAAGCCCTCCCATATCTCCCCGGCGGCAAGATCATTCCCTTCTCTTGTGAGAACACAGCCTCGATCACGATCTCGGATCTGGTGTTCGAACGATTGAACGCGGGGCCCTGGCCTTGCGCCAGACAAAGTGACCTTCGTAAATGCGGTCTCAGTCTTTAGTAAAACATCATCGGCAGTGGCAACAAAGTGCTTTCCTGGAAGAAGAGCCTGGCTGTTTCGCGGGACTGTTTCGCTGCGTCTATCTAGTGGGAAGTAGGGCGTCGATACGATGAAAATTTCGACTATGCTGTACATGCTGAGAAGCCCTCATTGTGATTCCAGGAGCGGCGAAGAAGCCGCCCAGAGCAGTATCCAGGTCTTTGGCGTCATAGATGAATACGTTTCGAAGCGGAGATCGCGACATACTAGTTATAACTGGTGCATTGTAGAATTAATATGGTAAAATGGAGTAGAGTAGATTAGAGGATAGAAGAGTGGCTAGGGAGGATAGGTGGAGTGGCTAGAGTAGCTAGAGTAGGCTGGCTGGAGTAGAATAGACAGAGTAGATACCGGAAGGATCTATATGAAGATTAATATTAGCCTAAAACCCCCATTAAATCCTACGAGATATTATTCCGATAGCATGGAACTAGAGGCTAGGATACCCTAAAGAGTGCCTTAATTCCCTTTTGTTTGGGTTCATATCTTTTACTCCCTTGCCTATTACTTGTTACAGTAGAAGTCGAAATAAGCATCTGAATTCATGAGCATTAAAGCTTTTTTCGCAGTACGTGTTGCAAGCAAGGGACAGGATTGAAAATAATGTTGAGATGGAGGGAAGCAGTTTTGGCTCTTAACAACATGAGATAACACTACCTGTGATCTAAACATTTGCCGGTTCGCTCAACTAATGAAATAAGCGGCGTTACGCACAGACTACGAAAGCATTTCAACTGGTCATTAAGTACTTGCATGTATGTGGATCTGATGCTCCCCAGGTGTATGTGCCTTTAAATATTGGGTCGCAGAGATAAGGTTATATGATACAGCGCTACTGTGGCTAGCATTACGCTAGGTGGACGACTTGGGACTGGGATGCAGAATGCTATGTTATTACTTCGTATCATCGTCGAGCTTTACTGTTAAGGCACGGCTTCATTCAAATCACTTCGACAACGCCCAAGATACAGATATGTAGAACATAGACTATAGACTTTTCTTTATATTACGCTCGGTAAGTGAAGATGAAATCAGTGGGATAATCCCTTGTATCAAAACGTATCCGGTGTCTTGTGTGTTGGTATGAAATGCGGCCCTGCAGGAAAAGCTCAGAGTCATATTTGATAGGCCCAGTCTGCCATTTTCATCCCTGCTTAGTCCATAGTGAATCTATTGGGTTATTAAGATATAAGGGCGACCTGTCCACCACAAGTCCATCACCAGGCCCTCTATCTGATAGAGGGAAATGTCTATAATGAAACTTCTGCGCAGCTTGGAAGTGTTAGTGCATACGCCATCCAAAGTATCCCTGGCAAGGGACAAGGCCTAATCGCAACGTCAAAATCCTCAAGGGTACTCGTATACTTTCTGAGGCACCTATTTTCAAGGTCCCTCGTGATGTATCTGACCGCAAGGTTCTTAATAACCTTATCATCAAGGCATTGAAGGGTCTGAACAAAACTCATCAGCGGGCTTTTTTCAGTCTTCATAATGCGTACGGCTGAGACAACAGTCCTTTCCTTGGTATTGCCAGGACCAACGTGCTGCCGCTCGGTTCTGGAGCTCGCGAAGGTGGTCTTTTCCTCGAGGCATCTCGCATTAACCACTCCTGCCGACACAATGCACAAAATACCTGGAATGCGAACATTGGACGCCTCACCATCCACGCACTCCGCGATATTGAAGAAGGGCAGGAGATCACTATTTGTTACTTGGGTAGCACGATGGAATATGCCGAGCGCCAAATGTCCCTAAAACGAAGCTTCTTTTTCGATTGCAGATGCGAGCTCTGCTCAGTACCACTAGCGCAGCGCAAAGAGAGCGACATTAGGTTAACAAAGATTCAACTCATTGATGACGCCCTCGGATATTTAAACGATGCCATGTCCGATTACAAGGCAGGGCTTCATCTCGTGCATACTATATTCCGTCTATTTAAAGAGGAAGGCCAATGGGATGCGAGCATTGCGAGGGCATACTATGATGCATTCCAAATTGCAATCGCAAACGGGGATGAAACGAGGGCCAAGATTTTCGCTGAGAGAGCATATGCGGCCAGAGTCGTCGCTGAAGGCGATGACAGCCCAGTGGCGGTGAGATTGGCGCAACTTATTGACCAACGTATACAACATCAGCTCTACGGTCTCTGTGTAGATGATCCGGAAGAAGTCGAGATCCCTCAAGGGTTGGATGAGTCTACATTCGAGGACTGGCTCTGGAGAGAGGACGAGTCGTCTAGCGAGGACGGGTATTGGAGTGAGGACGACTGACTCGTTGAGCACTGACTCAACCACGTAGCACTGGTTCGGAGTCTGAGCAAGTCATCATGAATGCAAAATCTTTACAGGTAAAAAATGCGGACACTCGTTTCGGTTGCTACTGTAGCTACTATAGTATTGGGTAGTAATAGTATATGCATTTTCCTCTACTTGCTATATTCATTCTCTTATTTAAGTGGACTTGGCTAAGTTTATAACCACGCCACGCCACGGTACGCCCGTTACATGGGTATTTGCATAGGTAAGTAGGTATATAATCTACAAATACTAGTAGAATCGGCTACAGTCCTGAGTGCTGCAGCTACAGAAACCTCAGCTCAAGCCCAACAGCGAAAGCGCGGGTTGCATTGTTCAGCCGCCATAAGAACGCCATGAGAACGCCATGAGAACGCCATGAGAGGTAGCATCATAAGTACTAAATAATATCTGCCTACCTGCCAAGGTAAGCAGGGGTTTTTTCTGGCACTCGTGACTACTGGTACTGTACATATGCTAGCTGAGCAAAATGCACAAGATGGAGAGAAGATTTATGCGAATACCTCGGCCTGTCGAGCTAAAGTGGCTGCTGACGCTGAGACAAACCTCAAAGCAAGGGGCCAGCTGGGCGCTTCTAGATTTCAGTGGCGGACAATAATCGTGCAAGGGATACTTTGTATTGGGTGGCTATGCAATAAAAAAAGAAGAAGAAAAAAGCAAGGGCTTTCATAAGAGTACTTCATACTTCGTACTACATATCGACTGCTGGGTTTCATACGCTAAAGTTTCGAGACATATTGAGCCCGAACTCAAACCTTGAGTGTAATTTCTCACGCCCAAACAAGCAAAGTTGTAGCCAGAGATTCCATCTCGACTCTCACACAGCGTAAAAGGAGCTTCCCCAGCCCCATTGCTTGTTTGGCCAATTCACCGAGGCCCAAGTTAATCGGGATGTAGTCTATGTAACAGCTACGTAGAAAGCAGGGGATATGGGCTGCAAACATGGTACGTGTTTGCGCATCATGCAATCCTTTCTGTAAACAATCAAGCATTGGTCATCCTTGTGCAAATCCAAACGCATCGCGGCCTAGCTTGTCCTTCCAATGATCACCAATCAATGTCGGAGCCTGGTTGGATTCTCTGAGGCCCCAAGCGCGGTGTCACGATATGTTGCCGCATTCGGGCCATCACGCGCACCGAGCGGAGCCAGGCTGCTTCGCGAGCTCGTACGGGACCGTCGCGACAGTTGCAGGCATTGCATTGCACCCAAAAGTATTGTATACTTGAAGTAGTACTTTGATAGGGAAGGGAGCCTGGTAGGTATCAAATAACGCAATAACATCGGGCGCCGGGATTATGTTTGCCTTGTTTGAGGCCCAACTGTAAAGAACCTCCAGATCTTACATTTGGAAAGCTCTCCGATGAGGTATCCGGCAAGCTCCACCGCCACAGCCATCATCATGCTTGTACGTACGGAGTAGAATATTAAAACCTACCCAATACTACTCCGCATTCTTGTTGAGTGGCCTTCCTTCGGGTAAGCAGGTAGTCCAGAGCTCGGTGTGTCGTAATCGGCTTTCGCATAGCTTGACAATGCACCAGCTATTGGATTGGGGTTGTGCCCACTAGACCACTGCTCGCATTACTTGCACTACATTGCCGTGGCGGCCGATCGAGCCGGCCCTGGAACTGGGACAACCATTAACCTTATCCGCCGCCTATGGGATGGTGGTGGTAGTAGTAATAACACTACTGCCGAGTAGCTGTTGCTTGCTTGAGAGGGGTTGGCAATGCAAGGGAGGCCTAGATTACTACTTCGTACGAAGTAGGTAGCAGTAGGAATATTGAGGACAGGCTAGACGTACAAGTCGTAGCGTGGATGGAAGGCGGGATGGATGGACGGACGGGAAAATGATAGGGTGATAGGATGATAGGATGTTAGGGAGATTGAGAGATAGAGACAGAAGCTGGCGTGGCTCCTCTGCAGCCTGGGGATTTGCCGTGTTCCATTGCTGGCCACTCTCTTCTTCGCCTCGTCCGCACAGCCATCCGCGTCCAGGCATCCGTAGCCAAGTAATCCGGCCGTATTGGCTGAGGCTAGCCCCAATAACAACGCCTGGAATCCCCAAAGTTGCCTTCTGACGCGGCGATGGATATTTGAGTTGCCTACCAGGCGTCGCCCAGTGGCATCTCACTAGCAGTAAATCGCCTGTGAATGGAATGGCCGAGGATACCGCAGGGGGCCGGAACACGCACGGTGATATGGGCTTGAGCACGTACGGCGTGCGACCCAGTACTCGGTACGCCATCGCGGTAGCTGCCTGTGCCATTCGTACTATGCTATACCTAGTAGGTAGCTGCTATGTAGCAGTACTCCGTGCATCTTCCAAGCTGTCCTACTCCGTACTGATCGCTTGGCTGAGATCGCTCTAGGCAGGGCAATGCTGCAGCGAATCAGCGGGCGCTGCATGCTGCGTGTTGGTGCTACGTCCTGAGACAAAGGGTCATTAGGTTTAATCTTGTTCTGAGCACTTCAAGGTACCTAGCAGTATAGCTTTTGCCTTCTTTTTGCTTTTTCGCTGTTTTCCTGGGGGGCGTCTTGCAATATGCACTTGGCCGCCTTTAGTGTCGGAAATACCTGGGGCGAATGGCGCCATTGGCCGCTCATGGCCCACCCTCAGGTAGCGGTTTACTCGTACTACTGCCAGTAGCGATACTGCCTCCAAGTCGCAGGCAGGGATTCATTTCGTCACTCCACCCGCCAGGGCGCAGACAGTAAATGCTTATGCGTAATGCACTGTGCCTCTCCTGTTGTGGGTGCGCAAGCCTTCTCCGCACTTGTTGCTGCTAGCACTGTGGCGACGTGAAGCTTGGTGGAATGGCGATTTCTCTTGGCCCCGGTCCGCTGCTGAGCATCCGCGACACCAGCGCTGCTCGGTGCTGCACGCCAGCTGCGGGTACTGTACCAAATACCACTGCGGTACCTGGAGCCCCAGAGCTCTCGCCGGTGCAGCTGCGCGTCCCTGCGCGTGCCTCAGTCACTGTCACTGTCGCCCACTTCTGCCCCCGCCCGGTGAAGCCAAGTACTAGGTACCTGCACCTTCTGCAAGCACGTCGCCGTGACTTGCCTTAGCCAGCTCGTCGTGGCTCCACTAGCAAAGGTTCAGCGGTTGCCTCCTTGTCGGTGTGCCGAAGCCGAGCTTGCCAGCCTGCGTCACTGCGCTGTCATGTAGCGGCAGAGCACGGGAGGAGACCTCAAGGTATCTGGTACATGTGCCAAAAATTCACAGAGGACCGAGAATGCACTGCGGACTCTCCAGTTTCTGGCTCTTCGCCTGGCCGGCTCGCCTAGCCCGGTCAGCCTGGCGCTTTTGTAAGAGCTTCTCCCAAACACGCAATCGTCATCTCTCCTCTCTTTCTCTACACACTTCATCCTCTTCATCAACCATTCCCCATCTTCATCTCCACGCATAGAGGGTCGCATCGCCATTGCATCGCCTCTTACTAGTGCCATCTGTCCTTTTGTCGGTGGCCTTTATATAGAGCAGCCAGCTCTCGATAGTGTTCGGTTCAAGGGGGAAAGTTGTTATCGCGTGAGTCGCCCACCGCTTCGTCACCGTCTTAGAGCCGCGTTGCACCCTGCTAACAGAGCATTGTCACCACGATAGACCGCCATCATGGCTTCTATCCCCCAGTCTGGTCCTGAGACCATGGTCACCCTCAAGGTGACTTTTGAGAACACCACTCGTCGGGTCAAGATGCCACTTCGTGACATGATGCCGCAGATTCTTGAAGCCAACGTATGTTTCATCAACCTTTTATCCAATTTTCATCGTCTATGTTATCCCGATCATCATAATTTTTGATGAAATGATGATGCCGCTTATCAGACATGTTTTATGATGGCTATGGAGATGGCAGAAAATGCTAACATTGTATGCAGATTCGACTCTTCCTCCGCATCGCTCCCGAGGACGAGATGATTGTCGAGCGCTACTCGGACTCTGCCACCGCCTTCGTTGTTCTCGACTCAAACAATCTACCAGTCTACAAGCAACTGTATAGAGCTGCGAAAGCCAAGTCAAAGTTGAAATTGCGTGTTTCCGTCCTCCAGCTACAGCCAAAGACTACACCGAGACCCGTCACGGTGGAAGATGCACCGGAACCTTCTGTAGCCGAGACCTACGAGTCCACCGAGAAGATTACCCCCACAGAGAGCGACGCATCACAGTCAACAACAGATCCTGCCACAGATATGCCAACGCCATCTACGGCTCCTTCCTCAATCACCCTTCTTTCGGGTGTAGAACTTCCCCTGCGAACTTCGTCTTCTGTCCACCTCGACACAGTTGAGACGACCAAGGTCGAGCAAGAGGAAGAGGCTGAAGCCCCCACTGCTGACTCCCTGCCGGCGAATTTTGCTCAGTCTGCTCCGTTCGATCCTCAAACAGTATACTCTTCATTCCAAGAGTATTGTGACCCGACCTTGCAGTCGCACTTTGTCCTTGCTCCCGCTCCGTTTGCCGTCTGCTGCAACCACTGTGAGAAGACAGTTGCGGATGTCCACTATCACTGCCAGACTTGCGACGATGGCGACTTTGATCTCTGCCAAGCCTGTGTTGATCAGGCAGTCAGCTGTTATGATGAGAACCACTGGCTGATTAAGCGCACCATGGTAGACGGCCAGCTCGTCGCTAGCAGCACCGAAAGAATTGAGCCCAAGTCCCAAGCCAAGAAGCAGGCCGAGAGCCCCGTTCAGGAGGACTCTGTCCCTGAATCAACTGAGACGCCTGAGAGAGAAGAGTACACCGTCGAGACTGTTCACATTGAGAACGCTCCGGAACCATCCGTCAGCAAGCCGGTTGTCGAGGAGCCTTTGAGATCCATTAATGTAGCTCCCGCATTCCCCCCAAGAGTTCCATTTGTTGACCCTGCAGGCGCCAGATGGTCCTGCCTGGGCAACATGCGAACTTGCAACTGCTGTGTTCAAGGTATGTTTATACAAGAGAATTCTCTTCATGTCATCGAATCTGGTAAGCTAATGAGAAGCAGAACTTCCCGAGTCTGAGTTCCTCCATTGCACAACTTGCGATGACTTCGATCTCTGCCAAGGATGCTTCGCCAAGGATGCCCACGGTCATCACCCCAAGCATGCCTTCACTACTGCTGTTGCAGGTACTAAGATGCCAGATCACATTGCTGTCAGAATGAGCGCCGGTCGCAACCAAGCTCACCACGCTGTTTGCGACGGCTGCGATAAGTACATCACTGGCGTCCGCCACAAGTGCCTGGACTGCCCAGACTGGGATTACTGCTCCGACTGCGTTCTCAACGCTGCCTTTGTCCACGCTAGCCACCGCTTTGCGCCTATCTATGAGCCTCTCGCAGACATTCATACCTATGCATTTGCTCAGCCGGTGCATATGGGTATTTGCTGCGATGGACCCTTGTGCTCCAGCACCCAGGACTATCCCACCTACATCAGGGGCGTGCGCTACAAGTGTGCGGTCTGCCACGATCTTGATTTCTGCGCAAACTGTGAGGCTAGCCCTGCCAATGAGCACAACAAGACCCATCCCCTCATCAAGTTCAAGACCCCTGTTCGCCACGTTAGCGTTACTACCACTGGTGAGCACCAGGATGGTAAGCGCATGCCTCCTATGGGCGACCGCACCAAGAACCCCTTCAAGCCTACAGAGACTTCAAGCTCGGGCGAGAGCAACTCCATTAACACCGTGCAGACGGTTGTTGATGTGAAGCCCGAAGAGCCTCAGGCAGAGGGAATCAAGGTGGAGCAAGAGCCCGAGGTTGAGATCGAGGTCAAGCGGGAGTCTGCCCCTAGCCCTGAGATCAAGGAGGAGGCCAAGGAGGAGAAGGTCGCCGAGGTCGCATCATCGATTAATGAGCAAGACCTCCGGGCTGTCTTCATTCGCGACTCTGTTTCTGATGGCACCATCATGCCTCCTAACCATGTCTTTGAGCAGACATGGGTGCTTCGCAATGAAGGCACTACTACCTGGCCTGCTGGATGCTCCGTCAAGTTCGTTGGCGGTGACTACATGGGCCATGTTGATTCCGCCCACCCCGCTGGCATTTCAGAGCTTGTGTCGGCATCGGAGTCAACAGTCTGCTATGCTCCTCTTGCTCCAGGCAACGAGTTCCCCTTCACTGTGCTCCTTCGCACTCCTGCTCGCGCTGGCCAGATCATCTCCTACTGGCGCCTGACTACTCCTGAGGGCTTCAAGTTTGGCCACCGCCTCTGGTGCGACGTCAATGTGCGAATGCCTCCAGTCGAGGTCCTGCCAACGACTACGGTTGTGGAGCCCAAGAAGGAAGAGGATACCCAGACTGGCAGCGTCATGATCTTCCCCAAGCTTGACAAGGAGTCGCCTCACGCCAGCATTCACGGAGAGATTCAGACGCAGTCTGTCACTGGAGACGAGAGAGTCACAGAGGCTAGCGGAGAAGAGTATGAATGGGATGGATCGGACGACGGTTTCATGACCGATGAAGAGTACGACATCTTGGATGCGTCTGATGAAGAATACCTGGAGGATCGCGAGAAGAGAGTGAGGAAGTAAAGGATGGTTTTATGGGCAAGAGCTTTTGTACTGGAATATGGGTTCTTTTCTTTTTTTTTTGGCATGCGTTTCTTTGCTCTTCTTCTCCCCCTACCGAATGGGTCACAGTACTGTATTTCTCTCCATCCCCTGTTATTGGGATTTCGTTTCGCTGGCCGTCGTAATGCCCTGTGGCTTGAGCCCTAAGCTCATGAAGGCCAGCATCATACGACGCAGACAAGAAAGTCTGGCACCACTCTCTTTTGATTTTATCTAGTAATTGTAGGATTTGGTTAGGGATAGGTCATGAATATTTACTGATGGTATTGCTAACTATTTTGAGTGAAGCGCTTTTTTTCCCTTGTTCTTTCTCTTCCCCACCCCTCTCTCTTTATCTTTGCCCTTTTTCGTTTGTCCTCGCTCCATCGGTGCTCTGTGACAATGGGGCTCTTTTTGGTGGTGCGCGCGTACTTCGTACAAGCAAGGCAATGAATGTCAAGTAGCCCTCGGTATGGAGTACCAAATGTGTACCTGCACTCCGTACGTGCAGCTCCGCGTCGTGATTGGCTGCATCCGCGACGTTCAAGGTTGCGTCCAGGCAAAACAAACCCTGACAGGTGACGTTATTGGACAGGGCGTGGCATGCTGGCTGCAGCGCAGAGGGTGTCTTGCCTTGGTAGCAGTGACCTCAGCCCCAAGCGTCACCCGATCACCTGCGTCGGCCGCTTCCAGTATCTACCGACGGCTTACATAAGTGACGGAGAGCTGATTTTTTTTTTTTTTTTTTCTGCTTTTGCCTGAGGCCGCATAACCTGGACTGGAGGGGCGCAGAAAAGCGGGCCCGGCCGTGCCCCTTGTGCTGCTAGTAATATTTACCTGACTTGAGTCGCCCCTTGCCGCCGCGCCGCTCGTCTCGTTTTTTCTTCTCTCTGCGCAGGTGCCGCCATAACAAGCTGCGGGCCATCTCTCGACTTCCCTTCCGTCAAAACACCGT
The DNA here is from genome assembly GCA_030278935.1 of Trichoderma polysporum. Lineage (NCBI taxonomy): Eukaryota > Fungi > Ascomycota > Sordariomycetes > Hypocreales > Hypocreaceae > Trichoderma > Trichoderma polysporum. The sequence continues at coordinate 30,327 of JARFTM010000114.1, read as the reverse complement.
CCGCCGGTTGTCGTGTCAACTCTTTTTGCGACGACTGGATGCCACCGTCTGCATCTGCATCTGCATCTGCATCGGCGCTGCAATCGCGACGATTTTCGACGAGCTCCTGATTTGTTGTCTTTTCTTTTTCTCCTCTCTTGCTGTGAATCCTCGCAGCAGCTTGTGCTCTTTTGCGAGTGCTCGCCCTCGACAACTTTTTTTTTTTTCGCCTCTGGTCTTTTGTGGACTACGCTTTCTGCCCCCCCCGTGGCCGTGATTCATCCACCTACCCTGACGCGACGCAAGAGTATATCATCGTCGCGCCTCTTCTTTAATCGCTTATCTTCTTCTTCTCTCTCTCTCCCATCTCCCCCTCTGCCACCCTCATCCTCTGTTGCCACCATGGTTACCTTCGCCCTTCCCGGCGAATACGACGCCGCGGATGCTGGAAGTAGCACTCCCAAATCACGTCCTCCTCTACCTTTCGCGAAGCGCACCTACGTCGCGACGCCATATGCCCACAAGCGCCTGGGAACGCCTCAGACGGCTCCATCGCGCAAGCTGCTGATAAAGCGCGATGAAGTATCATCGGGCACCCTGAATCGGAACTCAGTTTCCTCACGCAGCAACCTCTTCAGAGCATCCGTCGTCGAGAGCCCTCCGACGAGCTCCTTCTCTCCCAACATCCCGCAAAGCACGATGAAGAAGGTCTTTGCTCCCGGTGTGACTCCCGACCCGAGTCGCGTTTACCGTGAGTCCACTGCTCGCGCGACGCCTCGCGGCTTGTCCGCCCATTCATCAGACAAGGAGCTGTTCAACATGCGAATCTCATCGCCGCCTCCAGAGTTGACCGGCGAGGTCCTGGCGAACAAGGTTCCGAAAGACTGGAACTCGAAGGGATCCATCTATGCCGACCAGTTCTTGGCCCATCTCTGCCCTCCAGACCTCGACGACGAGCAGCGTCGCCAGTTCTTCTGCATTCTCGATCTACGTCGACTGAAATATGCCGCCAACGAGATCTTTTCCAAGAAGAGCTGGAAGCTCAACATCATGAACTTTGCCAAGGAGTTCGAAAAGAGCCGAAGCATCATTCTGCTTCGATATGGACTCTACGAATTCCAGAACGTCAAGCCGTCCAAGGAAATTCTCAAGAGATGGCGACGAGAGCACGGTCTGCCCGATCCTGAGGAGGAGGAAGAAGAGGTCGAAGCTTTGGACGGCACGCCGAGCAAGCCGGCGATTGCGAAGAAGCGAAAGGCCGATGATAACTTCTCAAAGGAGACTGCTGATGCTACTGAGAATGTGCCTACAGCAGGCAAGCGAAGGGCTACCGTCAGAGATGAAGCAGACGAGCCTACTGCCGCTACTCCAGCTCCTAACAAGAACAAGAGAAAGTCTGTAATCAACGAAGGGTCGCCTGCCAAGCTGCAAAAAGCTACTCCATCCACCGCCAAATCGCTCTTTGAGAAGATTGCGAACAAGCCAGCTGCTTCTCCCGCTCCCGCTCCTTCTCCCACCCCTCTCAAGGCAGTTGAGAAGAATGCTGCCAATGGCAGACTGTCTCGCTCAGTTTTCACCAGCTTGAAGCCCCCGGTCAACGGCGCCAGCAACGGCAACATCTTTGGCTACCTGTCTGACGCTAGCTCTGCTAAGAACAGCGGGATTGAAGCCGACGCTGAGAGCGAAACTGATTCTGACATCGAAGAAAGCCAAGAGGCCGCACAGAGCGATGAGCCCAGCGGCGCAGCTAGCGGTGCTGGTGACATTTCGTCCCAAGCTGGATCTAATTTGTTCGGCACCAAGCCGTCAACTGGCTTTGACACTGGCGTATCTAGTGCTGCTGGCACAAGAGAAAGCACTCCGGGCCGCAGCCTATTTGAGCGCATCACCAAGGGTCAAAATGGGCAACCTGTGCGGGCCGACGAGTCTGCGGAAGAAACCCCTACCAAGATCCCACCACCACCACCTGTAAACCAGACTTGGAACCCCACGACCACTCCCATCAAGTTTGCCCCTGCCGCATCTGCTACCCAGAATGGCTCACTTTTCGGTAAATCCACCTCCACTCCCTCCAACTCCATCTTCGCGCCCAAGAGCACTGCACCATCCAACATTTTTGGAGTCTCCAAGCAAGACCAGAGCTCCAAAGCAAACACGCCTATTTCAGAAGCCGACGTGACTGGCGGAGAGTCTGATAAGGAAAATGACTCCCAGCCTGCCAAGAAGCTGTTTTCTGAACCCAAGGTGTCTACCATCCCAAGCACTGTTGCATCGCCTTTTGGATTCAAGTCCTCTGTGGCCGAGCCCATTAAAGTCAGCGAACCTGCTAAGCCTGCAGCTGCCACTACCACCAACCTGTTTGGCGCTATTGGAAATTCTGAGGCTGCCTCCAAGTTGTTTGGTGATGTCCAAACATCAATGCCTTCGGCACCTACCTCTGCTCTATTTGCTCCTAAGAAAGAGTCTGAGAAGCCCAAGGGTAATGGTCTCTTTGGTGCATCGGACGCCTCAAACGCAAATCCCTTGACTGGCGCATCTGCAGCTCTCTTTGGCATCAAGCCAGCTGCACCAGCAGCTGCACCCTCTGCCCCCCTATCTGCCCCCTCTCCTGCCCCTACTAGCAACCTGTTTGGTTCTACGCCAGCAGCACCGCCTGCAACAACCACTCCAGCTCTCTCGACTAACTTGTTTGGCGCTGCAGCCCCAGCATCTACATCCGCGCCTACATCTCTGTTTGGAACCTCCACCCCTGCCTTCACTTCTGAGCCTGCCAAGTCGATGCCCGCCCCAGCCTCGACCACCAACTTGTTTGGCGCCGCTGCTTCTACGGCACCATCAACTTCTTTGTTTGGTGCTCCGAGCTCTGTGCCAGCCAAGAAGGATCCTTCTCCTCCTGCTACGGCCCAGCCCGCCGCTGCACCTTTGTTCACCTTTGGTTCAGCAGCCGGTACAGGCCCCAAACCCACTGAGACTTCTCAGGCAGCTGCCAAATCTCTATTTGGAGGAGCAGCTCCAAAGTCACCTCCGGCTTCATTTTCAACTTCCAACTTGTTTGCTGGAAGTCCCATGAAGCAGGATGAAGCATCGCCCGCTAAGAAGCAGTTTAGTGGCCTTGGCACTGATACTTCGGCGCCACCTCCCCTATTCAGCTTCGGTGCAGCAAGTGCAAGCTCAGGCTCCAACTTGTTTGGTAGCTCGATGAACTCTGCTCCTGCTCCTGCTCCGGCTGCGGCCCCTGCTTTTGGCGCGGCCCCATCCAATGCTGGATCTGGAGATGGCGGCGGCAGTGGCTTCAACTTCAACTTTGGATCGGGAGGAGCAGCACCTGCTTCTGGTGGTGCTGGTGGTTTCAACAACCCTTTCGCATCTGGCAACGCTGGCGGAAACTCAGTCCAGGCCCCGGCTCCAGCTCCAGCTCCGGCTTCTAGAGGCATGTTTGCTTTCGGTTCGTCAACCCCAGCTGGAGGATCTGGAGGTTCTACAGGCTCTGGAGGTTCCGGGATGTTCCAATTTGGCAACGGCATGGGAAGTCAGCCTTCTCAAGCGTCAGCGCCTTTGTTTGGAGGTGCCGCATCGACCACCAGCGTGCCAACTTTTACTGCCACGGCTCCCTCAAGTCAACCGCCGACATCCATGTTTTCCTTTGGAGCAAGCCAACCTTCCTCCGGGTTCAACCTCGCACCGCCAGCTGGTGGCTCCTCGACCACCGGGACAAGTAAGTCTCCTTTTCCGAACCGGAAAATCGCCCCGCTAAAGCGTCGGGTCTAGACTCTCCGTTCAACTTTGGGGGAGGCTCTAGCTTGGCAACCACACCAGCCGGCGGGACTCCAGAACCATCGGCCCAAGTGAAGACAAACAACAGTGCTGCTGATAACGACGAGGATGGCGAGAAGCACGAGCAGATCAGTCTGACGGAAGGTGCTGATAAGGACGAAGACGTTTTGCACGAAGTTCGCGCAAAGGTGCTCAAGTTTGTTCCCGCTGGGGAAGCATCAGACGGTGAGGAGAAGAAATCGAAGAGCCCTTGGGCTACCAAGGGCGTTGGGTCTCTGCGCTTGCTGAAGCATAAGGAAACCAATTCCATACGCTTGCTTCTGCGAGCGGAGCCCAGAGGCAATGTTGCCATGAACCGGTCTGTACTGCCAGACCTATCATACAAGGCAGATGAGAAGTACGTGAAAATGACTACGTCGAATGACAAGGGTGATGGCCTCGAGACCTGGATGATTCAGGTGAAGACGAAAGATTTGGCCAAAGCATTAGCTGAGGCGCTGGAGACACACAAGGCGTTAAACAAGACATAATGTGGGGAGAAAAGAAGTACATTTTTTACGGTTTGGTTGTTCACCAAGAAATGGGAGATAGGGAGCTTGGGGGTTTTGTCTTTTTTTTTTTATTAGCATTGCGGGCGTTAGAAAGCTTGAAGCTGATGCAGTTTTGGTCTTTTTTCCTGGTGGGTTCTGTGAAGAATGAAGCTCTATATATCCCAAGGAGCAATCATGCCTGTTGATTGTGATGATTTATTCTGCCCCCTCAATATCATGATACTGTAATAACTTTTTTGTACTTTATATGATGTGTTGCTAGTTTGATCGAGGGACGGTCTATTCTAGAAGATTAAAAAAAGTCGAGCGTTGTTTGTACGATGAAGTGTGCATTTATCAATTTGGTCTCTTAACGTGATGTGAATCTACTTGCTAGTTCCTATAGATTGATTGTGTATGAAGCATCGTGTGGTCTTTTTGTCGTAGTATTGTAACTGCGTCGTATGAAATATTGTGCTATATAAGAAAATCTAGCGGTATACTGTATGCTTGAAGAAAACAGAACAGCTCTAGTTTCGTGGGGGCGGGGAGGTCGCTATCGATAGCGGTACTTGAGAAAGCTAAAGCTGCGCGTGGCGCGTCTGCGCTCGCTGGGCTCTACTATAACCCATCCATAACTAAACTTCTTGAAACCACCCGGTCGAGGACAGCTCCAATCGAGAGCTTGCAGCCAACGCCAGCAGCTATGCCACGGTATGAGCTCATTGCCTGGAAAGGGTGTGTTGATTGACGAGCTGGGCTGACCTGGGATTTTTTTCTACCTTAGCGAGATCATCACCATTCAAGCTGGACAGTGCGGCAACAGCAGTGAGTGTTATGCGCTTCCGCCCCTCTCTCCCTTGTGCTGTTTTGTTTGTTTACGTGCGGCGTTGTGTGTCTTTTGGCAGGGGGAAATTTTATTTCTGCTAACGAGTAGCTTTTCTGTCCAGTTGGAAGTCAGTTCTGGCAGCAGCTATGCCAGGAGCACGGAATTAACCAGGACGGCAACTTGGAGGACTTTGCGACGGAGGGCGGCGACCGCAAAGATGTGTTTTACTACCAGAGCGACGACACGCGATATATTCCCCGAGCGATTCTGCTAGATCTGGAACCTCGAGTATGTTGCCCTCTTTATTCGGTTTTGTTGCTGGCCAATACTGGGAGAGACAAGAAGGACTAATGTGTGTTTGTGTGTTATCTGGGCTGCAGGTGTTGAATAGCATCCAGACGGGCCCGTACCGAAATATCTACAACCCGGAGAATTTTTACGTGGGGAAGAATGGAATGGGAGCGGCGAACAACTGGGGTGATGGATATCAGAGCGGTGAGGCGGTTTACGAAGATGTTATGGAGATGATTGACCGAGAGGCGGACGGTAGTGACTCGCTCGAGGTAAGGATGTTTCTACGCATGTATTTACATTTGGCTGAGAATATGCTAACGGGATGCACGCAGGGCTTCATGATGCTCCATTCAATTGCTGGAGGTACTGGGTCGGGTCTGGGATCGTTTCTCCTTGAGCGGCTCAACGATCGGTTCCCCAAGAAAATCATACAGACTTATTCCGTCTTCCCCAACACAACAAACGCCCCAGACGTGGTGGTCCATCCTTACAATAGCGTCCTCTCCATGAGGAGACTGGTACAAAACGCCGACTCTGTGGTTGTTTTAGACAATGGTGCATTGTCACACATAGCGGCAGATAGGCTCCATGTGCAAGAGCCCTCATTTCAACAAACAAACCAACTGGTAAGTGATGGGAATACATGGCACAAAATGCGTTTTGTGAGTAACGCGTGGCTAAATGATAACGATTGAACATAGGTCGCGACTGTCATGTCTGCGAGTACGACAACTCTACGCTATCCTGGATACATGCACAATGATCTTGTTAGCATCCTGGCCTCACTGATACCTACACCACGATGCCACTTCCTCATGACGGCCTACACGCCATTCACCGGCGACCAGGTTGAGCAGGCCAAGACAGTCCGGAAGACGACGGTGCTGGACGTGATGAGGAGGTTGCTGCAACCAAAGAACCGCATGGTGTCGACGGTACCGGGCAAGAAGAGCTGTTACATTTCCATCCTGAACGTCATTCAGGGTGAGGTGGATCCGACGGATGTGCATAAGAGTCTACTACGTATCCGGGAACGAAAGTTGGCCACATTCATCCCGTGGGGTCCCGCCAGTATTCAGGTGGCGCTGACAAAGAGGAGTCCATACATGCCCATGAGCCATCGTGTGAGCGGGCTGATGCTAGCGAATCACACGAGCATTGCTACGGTTCGTATATCTAGATGCTACCCCAATTTCTTTTCCCTTTCTTCGTCTGAAAAAGGAGATTTCACGTTACTGACTGGTATACATTGGTGTAGCTCTTCAAGAGGATCTTAAAACAATATGACGGCATGCGCAAACGCAATGCCTTTATAGAGGGATACAAGAAGACAGCGCCCTTTTCCGAAAATTTGGACGAATTTGACGAAGCAAGGCAAGTAGTGTCCGACCTGGTTGCAGATTATGAGGCAGCAGAGGATGCGGATTATTTAAGTCCAGATAACGGGGAGAAGGCCACTTCAGCCGAGACAGATAGGCGAATGGGATGAAGAATGTGAGGAGGTGGATATGGGCGTTTGTTTGTTTCACAATCTTTTATGAATTAATACGTAAAGGATTAATGCCCTGGATAGAGTGGGCGGTTCAAATCGGACTGATGACGAGCGGGAGCGGATGGCGTTTTAGGCAGGGAAATGCATAAAGATATATTATTGATTGTTTTTTTTTTTTTTTTGTTTAATCAAATAGCAGCTATTATGATGAATCTAAGAAAAATTTAGCATATTAGAGGCTTCTCTGCATGTTGGCGGGCACGATGATGCAATTGGCGTCAGGATTCAATGATTGAATGGACCCTTTTACCCACCTGTTTACGCTCCTTAGACGTGTATAACATCACAATCGTAAGATGATTAGCGGGCATATTACATCGACGTGATGGCAATATTCGTAGATCAGGGAGCCAGTCGCTTGAAAATGTGGAGAATTGGCCGAAGCATTTTCTGCGAAGGCGTGAGTAACGCTGATGTTGAGAGCATGGCTACGTCATTGATGGCGAAAGATAGTCGAGATGGAGAGGTATAAGAAGTTTGAAGAGAGCGAAGATGAGATGGAAAAACTTATTATCGTTTTATATTTTATTTCAATTAAATGAATTGAATAGTATATAAGAAGACACAGCAAGGTAAGTGCAAAATCCCTGTCATAACAATTGCTCTGCTCATAGCTCACAAACATAAGCTTAGGATATCTATTACTTGTCAACTACCAAGCATATAAAAATACAAACGCAAAACACAATCACAACAATGCCTCAATCTCAGCCTCAATCCAAAGAACAGAAAATCGCCCAAGCGCAGGCCAACCTGCCGCTGCCGGAACAGCCCCCCAAGGCGTCAGACTGGCAATCTGCCGACATGCGCACGACGGGCGTGGGATCGGGGCGCTTCAGTGGCGGCGTGGGCACGGATGCCGGGGCGGAGGCGGGATTGAGAGGGCCGGCGGTGAAAGCAAGCGAGGAGGTTGATATGGGAACGATTGGAAGGGAGGGAAAATAAACCAGAATGGTCGATGCTATGGAGCTGGTACGAAATTGATATGAATTGATGCCTTTTATTTTAACTTATAGACAAGTACAAGCACGTGTCAGTGAATTAAATTCCAGCCGTAGAGGGGCAGCCAGCGCAGCCTTGCCTTACAGGAGGGGTCTTGTAGCGGGGTGGTGCGCTGTCCAGTACTGTAAACCACCGCTTCTAATTGGCCGCCTTGCAGTTTCTCCTCTGAAATTTTACTTCTGCCTAACTATCAACACCTCTCTCCTCTCCTCTTCTCTCCTTCAATCACACTCTCTCCTCATACCTCTAAAAAACGGTCACAAGTTGATGTTCCGTCGCGTCCTCACTAAAATGGCCGAATCAGCACCGAAGCGACTCAAGACCGACAGCAGCGTCCTCGTCGGCACGCACAGCGGCCACTTCCACGCCGATGAAGCCCTCGCCGTCCACATGCTGCGAATGCTGCCCACCTACCGCGACAGCAACCTGGTGCGCACTCGCGACCCCAAGATCCTCGAGACGTGCCATACCGTCGTCGACGTCGGTGGCGAGTACGACGCCCAGCGCAACCGCTACGACCACCACCAGCGCGGCTTCGACGTCACGTTCCCCGGCAAGAACACCAAGCTGTCCAGCGCGGGCCTGGTCTACATGCACTTTGGCCGTGACCTGATTGCCCAGCGCCTCGAGACGGCGGCCGAAGCCAACCCGGACGTCGAGATGCTGTACAACAAGATCTACGAGAACTTCATCGAGGCCGTCGATGCCCACGACAACGGCATCTCGCGCTACGACCGGGACGCCCTCCAGGCGGCTGGCATTGAGCAGCGCTTCAGCTCCGGGGGCTTCACCCTCGGCGCCATGGTCGGCCGTCTCAACCCCAACTGGAACGACCCCAAGCCCGAAGATAATGATGCCGCACAGCAGGCCGAAGACAAGCTCTTCCTGACTGCTAGCCGCCGCATCGGCGAGGAGTTTGAGCGCACGCTGGAATTCATGACACAGGCCTGGCTGCCCGCCCGGACCATTGTCCAGAAGGCGTTTGAGCAGCGCACCAAGTACGACCCCGAAGGCCGCATCCTCGTCATTGAGGGCCAGAGCGTGCCCTGGAAAGAGCATCTGTACACCCTGGAAGGCGAGGGCAACCCGTCGGTGGTGTACGTCCTCTACGCCGAGAGCACCCAGCCCGGCGCCAAGTGGAGGATCCAGTGCGTGCCCGAGACACAGGACTCCTTTACCAGCAGGAAGCCCCTGCCCGAGGCGTGGCGGGGATTCCGCGATGCGGAGCTTGATGGCGTTTCGGGCATCGACGGGTGCGTGTTTGTCCATGCGGCGGGCTTTATTGGCGGGAACAAGACGTTCGAGGGAGCCAAGGAGATGGCAATTAAGGCGTTGGCATAAGTGAAAAACTAGGAAAAGGGAATTTATAATGACGTTAATGACGAGAAAAAGAAAGCCCTTGTGCTTTGAAAACATTTGAGACCACATCTTATTGTGTATGCTATATATTCCTTCCAGTATGTCCCATGTCTCGGTTTACCCCCTTTCGTAGTAGAAACATGGCAAACTGAAAATATACGACTCAAATTCCATTTATCTGCTGGGCAAAACGTACAAACTTGCTTTCCTATACCATTGCTCTCCCATAACATTGTGTTTCCATAAATTTGTGTTCCCATTACTGCCAGGTATATAGTAAGTAACCTGGTAGTAAGCATACACGACAGTTATGACAAGCTATAACAACAAAAAGTAGTGATCGAAACCCGCCAGCGCCATAGAAAAAACGACAGCGGTAGCAGTAAAGTAAATAAAATAAAATAAAAAAAACCCTCCAATCTCATCTTAGGACACGCAAAGCAATGCAGTCAAAAGTAAACATCAAGTTACAAGAATGATAAAAAAAAAAGTAGGAGAAGCAGAAGAAGAAGAAGCTTTCCACGACAGATATCAAGTTCATCCGTTTTGAAACTTTGGAGGGTTGAAAAAAATAGTTGTTCGTCTTTTTTTGTTCTCTTTTTTCTTTTGCGCAAAAGATTCATGGGCGCCCGAGAGAAAGATTTTGATAAAATTGAACATTTCCCTTCCGTCCCCCCCTCCCCATTTCCCAGTTTAAAAACGCCAGCGTGTCAACTAACAACAAACACAAAAGATAGAAAGGGGAGGGGGGGATAAAAACGACTAAAGGCTCATGAAACAATTGAGATTTTTTTTTCCTCATCTTCATCCCACGTCAACGTCAACCTTTCATCCCTGTCGCTCTCTCTCCTCGTCGTTGTCCTCGTCATCGTCCTCTCCCCTCGCGATGAGCATCTTCGTACCTATATAGAATGGGAAGCAAAGAACAAGGGAGAAGAAGAAGACAATATCATCCATGCATATTTTGGTACGGCAGATGTTTATCTGCACTTCATCTCATATCGCACTCCTCCAAATAAAAATAAAAATAACACATGAGAAGGAAAATCATTCCTTGTGGCAGTATCCTCCTGATCTCATACTACACATGTAATCTTGACACGTAAGCTGGATATGTATTTCAGTTCTTGAAAATGCATTTGCGAGGTTATTGCCGGAGCGGCATGGCTTCTCCAGCCGCAATAGGCGCTCCGGTAAGTCCAGTGACGACAGGCTTGGCTTCCAACGCCTCTGCCTGTTGGGCTTGGTCCTGCTCATCCTCCTTCTTCTCGTCTCCACTCAGCAACACCTCGCCCTCGGCGGACGTCTCTCTGTTTAGGAAGCTGCCCTCCTTAATAGGGCTACCGGCCTGAATGCCGGGGACAGATCCACGGTGAGCGTGCCCGGGGGCGCTGGCACCGCCGTTGGTAGGGGAGGTCAGGTGTGGGATGTTTTCGGGGACGGGGTGCTGCGAACCCACGGCGCCGGCGTCGTCGCCCTTGCCGGCCTTGGACATGGCATAGTCGCCCGAGTCGAAGTATTTGCGGTCCTTGAGATGCTTGGCGAAGTGGTCGGATCGCGAGGGCAGCTTGCCGTAGAGGCGGAAGAGACGCTGCTCGTCTGGGGAGAGCGACTAAAGCGGGAGCAGAGTGACAGGTTAGCAACAAGAAATTGTGTCCATTGAAGAGGATGATGTAATTCCCGCGGCCATTCGGTTTCGTCCCAGCTCGTGTGACAGAAAAAAGGCGGTAAATACATAGAAAAATGACCCAGGATGTTTGTGTCTCTGCCGTTCGGTCACTGCATTTTACCCCAACGCAGGCCACAGCGGGAGGGAGGGGTAACAAGAGGAGCTCTCACATTGATGTCGACCTTGTTCTTCTGGAGAGGATTCATGGTCACTGGGGGAAGACTTAAAACCAGAGTGTTGGATCGATCGACTTGTCCTTAGACCGCTCGTCGCACTTGAACAGAAAAAAAAAAGGGCTGTCAAGTTTGTAGGTCCTCGGAAAAGTCGACGAGTTGTGTGGGCTTGTGGTGCGTGTGTGCCAGGCACAGCTAACTCGGTTCTCGCAACAGAACGGTAAGAGGGGTGAGGAGGATGCGGGGGACACAATCGTTTCGAAGAAGAAGCTTCTTCTTCTTTTTAATTCCCCAAACGTGAGGGAGAGGTAGAAGAGGAAATGGCGTTTCGGGCAGAGCCAAAAGAGAGAATGAAGCGTCGTTGGTTAAGAGGGACAGAAAATAGAAAAAATAAAAAATAAAAAAAAATAAAAATAGAATTAAAAATAGTCGGTCCCTGAGTCTTCTTTTGGCCCAGGAAGGTTATTGTCCGAGCAAGGGGAGGGAGGGGACAGAGGAGCAGGTGATCCAGTTGATGGAGGTCACTCAAGCCGCTGGATGGGCCTTTGGTTGGCTCGGCAGAGGCTGTAGCAGCTGCTGTGGAGGCCCTGCAGCTGTAGCTTGGAATGTGCCGCCGCTGCTGCTGCTGCTACCAATCAAGCCTAATGCTGCGAGTTTCCCTTTTTTTTTTTCCCTTCTTCTTTTTTTGATCTGCGGGTGTATTAATGAGTCATGGGAGTGATTGCTGGCTTTTTTTCTCTTTCTGTTTTAGCTTTGCCTCTGGAAGTACTGCTACTATGCTGGTTAAACCTTGTAGCAAACCTGCGGGTATTTCCATCACCAAAAGGCACGAACGGAGCTAACAATTTAGTACCTGGAGATGCCTGCCCAACGGTGGGTTCTAGCTTTGGCCAAGACGTTCTTTGCATTACGAGGCACTTGGTGTGAGACTTACTAGGTAATGCATTCTTCAAAGGAAAAATCATGAGAAAAACCAGTTCGGCATGTTAAGTATACAGATACCTAGGTACAGATCGTGTGCAATTGCCCTGTAGGCCTAGGATCGCTTGGGTAAAGTCATGAGATGGGCATGGCTCACTCCACATAGCTCCAATACAAAATGAAACGAGGCAGCATCACTACAGCAGTGAACCAACCGCTTGGCTGAGTATCCAGAGAGCACAAAGGTGAGACGTGAGACGTACTGTGCCATCATGTGTAGCCAAAGTTCCAATCAAGCCAATCGTCCCCTGGAATTGCTCTGCGACGCATTATCAAGCTCTTACGATGCCGCTCAGCGATGCCGTCACCAAATCACCAAATCTTCCCACTCTTAATCGTTCTGAAACAGATGGGGCCACACAAGGAGGCCATTCGTTCCCACAAGGGTCCTGCAGCGGCCTTTTTACAGTGACCTTGACTTACTCCGTCCATCCACTCGGGATATCTCGATCTCAGACAGAGAGAGCCCTTATCCTTGCTCCTGACTCACTTTTTGGAATTAAATCCTCACTCATCATCCTCATCCATTGCCATCAGACTCGGTGACACAATGCTAAGTTATGACGTAATCAGCGGCACACTCCACTTTGACCAATCATCTAGCCGAGTGACGTCGTGCCCCCAGTGCCAGCTCAATGACGACGGCCAAGCTGTATAAACGTTGGCTCCTTGGAATCAGCGAGTGTGGTGAATATTCACACTGCCATCCTGTACAGTACATGGATCTTCTCCCTCCTTTGCTTTTGGTTGGCTTCAAGTCTCCAGTCCCTCCATCTTGGGGTTTGGCAGCTCCATTCATCATCTAAGCCAGAAGAGGGCAAAAGTCTAAACGAAATTCCCCACATTCGTTGCCATCAATCCGAGTTGATGGCCAGGAAGCTCACACAAAGCTTGATCGCCGAGCCAGTCATAGCCATCCCGAGGCGCGAATCCCGCCCTAAAGACGACGACAACCAGTCAAATCGCCTGGATCTGAGAGCCCCTCATCTTCGCCTTTTAGTCTTGGTCGTGCGTGTGCAAACATGGGCGGACCAAAGTCAATTGATGGCACCTTCAAAGCAGACCCCAGCAACCCAGAACGCTCTCTTATCTGCAGACAAGACTTTGACACCTGCTTCCGCTGGCCTTATCCATTGGATTAGCTCGTAGGCCCCGTCTCTCACAGTCCAGCACACTGGGGCGTTGGAAGTCGTCCACACATGGCAGATAGAGTTTCATACCTGCCCTTCTCCTAGATTGCCACAGGATAGAGACGGCTCGAACTGCCGCATTCCTCATGGGCAAGGTTGGTTCTGCCAGATTCAGGGCCAATCACAGGCAATCGGCAGGCCTCTATCTGCCATGAAATGAAACAGTAGCATCAACAATGTAAAGCTCGCCCGTTTATTGTAGCCGATCCCACAACTGGGACCACAGCCGGGAGTAGCAGTGTAGTTATGCATGCGCCTGTGTGCCTATGCATTTATATTCATGCACTGATATCTCTTAGTAAGAAGACGCTGTGCAGTTTTCAGTTGGACTTATTATCTCCCTCCTATAAACTCCGATGCGGAGAAACGAACGAAGACGCTTAGAAAGCAATGGGAAGGATTCCATGCTTCGTCAGCGTCTCCGGTGCGGCGCGGCATGGCATTAGCATGCACAGCGGACTAGGGGCGGACGAAATGGTGAACCACGGTGTGTTCGGTGAAGGCAAGCATAGACCAACTACAATGCTTCAAACGAGTCTGCCTAGTCTAGCAAAGGGAGAAAGGCTTGGGGGAGTAGTCCAAGGCCTCATCGCGATTGTGATTTTATTCTTCATTTGTGTACCTGTTAATAATCATCTCGTTCGTACCCCGTAGTGGTGGCACCTTTTCCCGTCGTTTAGCGCGGGTGTTGGAGAAGTCCTCGGAAGTGCTGAGTACTACGTGGTATGGCTACCCGTACGGATTATTATTCTTCACCTTGGAAATCTGCTGGGGAATATCTGCAGAAAGCCTAATTACACCATTCTGCCAAGATTAGCAAGGCTGTCTGCCCTGTAGGCAGGATATAACATCACATGACGCAATGCATCCGTTGCATGTTGCCATCGCCAGCTGACTTGATATTTGGGGGTTTCTCTGCAAAAGAGGCCCTTAGGATTTGTGTCTATCCCGTTTTTTGTATTAGAACTACTGGTGCTTCGTACTCCGTTATTATTATCTAGATTGGGACTGATCAGATCCCCCCAGCTTGGCAGGACTAGCTAGCGGATAACAGAGGAGACCATGGCAATATCGCCTTCGTAATAAGAATGATGATAGTACTCGTAGTAGCAATAATATATGGCTCAAGCCACTTTACACCCGAGTCTACTTGCCCATATAGGCACTAAAACCCTACAAATGAACTCCGCCTTGTTCTTTGCCCGACTCCAGGGCTCCTTCCACCCCGACAAGCCGAGGGCGAGGAAGCGACGTTCCACGTTCCAGCTCGGCTTGGATTTCTAAGCTGTCACAAATCTTGGGCCATCAAACCGCGCCCTGGATCCACAACCACCTTCTCGTTACGTTTTTGGTTGGGCAAAGCGGAGAGAGAGATTTATTTTTATATCGGCTTTTTTTTTTCCTTTATCTTTTATCGGTTTTTTTTTTAAGGAGCGCCTCCACCCGCTCCGACTGGTTCAGCCGCAGCAAATCTAGAAAGGAAAGAAAGAGAGAAAGAAAATCAAACCGTCTCACGAGATTGGACGTAATTAAATAAATAGCATTGCTATATCATTTTATTTTATTTTTTATCGTTTTTATTTTTTTATTTTTTTCTTTGTCATTCATTATCACAATCATCATCCCACTCGCTAATATTGGATTACGCCTCGAGATTCAATTTTTCTTACTTTACCTCGTTTACCCCCGTCCCGGTGGCGCGCCCTTCTCCCGGAGTGGGGGCGTCCGACTTTAATAAGTGCTCAGATTTTTCTTCTAAATCTCGTCCGTCCCCACGGCATCGCATCGCCATCTTGTGTTGCCTGGTTGATTATCCGTCGCGGAGAGATTGTTGGCTCTTCATCGGGTCCGAGCCTGGCAAATCGTGCCGACTTGATTACAGATCCCGGGGACTCTGGTCGCTTAATATTAAAACCGGCTTGGTGCTACTCGAAGAACTTGGCTTAGGTTGTCGGGTTTTTTGGCCTGTGTCGGCGGAGCTTCCCGAGGAGAAAGAAAAAAAAAAAAGCGCTCTCGTCTGTTTCTTATTTTTCTTCTTATCCTCTCGGAATCTTTGTCATCACTGCCATCACCGCCATCACTAGTGCCATCAACGGAATATTCCGTTCTTATTAAATTGCCTTCAGAGCATCTTGAACTCAGCTCTCACCATCTCACTCAACCGTTTGCGCGATGGGTCTCTTGTAGGTCGTGCCCAAACACGTTTCGCAACTGCTGGTTGACTGATAAAATGATTGTATGAATGAATAGAGCGCTGGGAACAGCACTGGAGTGGCCAGAGGCCAAGCTGCGTGCAAACCAAGTGAGAGAATGGGGCATCAAGGTTTGTTGCCATTGCTTCACTCTACCTGTTGAGACGAGCCAGGCGCTGACATGATGTTAGCAACTATTAGAGATCTGGAATAAAGCCAAGGGCAAAGAACGGGATGCCCTGCTATGGGGAGATGAGGTCACACACACACACATACCAGGTCACATAGCGGCCTACTCTCAAATCAGCCTACTAACAGTGCTCTAGGTCGAGTATCTTGTTGTGACGTACTCAGAGGACGAGCCGAAGGTGCTACTGTCTCTTCGCCAGGCTGAAATCCTCACAGCTCTCGCGGCTGATAAAGAGCTTGCCGAAGCTGGCTGTGTGCCTGCGCTTCAAGATGAGAAGCCTCCCGGGAAAAAAAGGTAGGCTGTCAACCTTGCCCAGTTCCCGAGCAGTCATCTAACTTACTATTGAAGCAAATGCTCGAAAACTCTACCCGTCTTTCATCCGGAATTTGGCCGCTTCATGTTGGAGGCCACGCCAGGAAAACCATGGGGTATTGGATTGAAGGAACTCTTGGGCGTTGAGCCTGACATGAAGCTCCGACGAAAGATTGCCAAGGAGCACATGTTATCCACCGAGTACCCAATCACGCTGACGACTTTCCCCCAGATTGGCGTTCCCGGCCAATTTACTTACCCATTTTACCCTCCCTCCGGATCAAAGCTGCGGTCACAGTTTGTACCGGACGAAATCGCCAACCCTCACATCCGCTTCCCAACCTTGGCCGCTAATATCCGTTCCCGAAGGACTCGCAAGGTGCAAGTCAACGTACCCATTTTCCATGATAAAAATACTCCCAACCCCTGGAAAGACCCTACCGTAAACTATGACTTACACAACTGGCCCGAAGACGATGACGTGCGCAACGGAGCCGCCCCGGACAACTTCATTCACATGGATGCAATGGTTTTTGGAATGGGAAGCTGCTGTCTTCAAATTACTTTCCAGGCAAAGAATATTTACGAAGGCAGAGAGTTGTACGACCAGTTGAGCCCATTGGGCCCCATCATGTTGGCTTTGACCGCGGCAACTCCCATTTATAAAGGCTTCTTGGCCGGCACCGATGTGAGGTGGAATCAGATTAGTCGCGCAGTCGACTGCAGGACACCAGAGGAGCTTGGTGAAAAGGTAAACAGTGTCCTCTCTCTCTCCTCGCAACACTTCGCAACATTTTCTTTCAGGCAGAAGCAAGTCCTAGAGTAAATACTAACACGCATCCGTACAGCCCCTGAAAAATGACCGCTGGAGAATACCCAAATCGCGGTATGCCTCCAATTCAACGTACATTTCAACAAATCCCCGACTACGACCAGAGTACATGGATTCCGATCTCGTAATTGATCCTGAGATCAAGGCCAAGCTTATTGAAGGGGGTATGGATGATCGTCTGGCTACCCATTTTGCCCATCTCTTCATTCGAGACCCTATTGTCATATTTGAGGAAGATCTCCAGGAGCTTGACTTGAACAAGACTGACCATTTCGAAAACATCCAATCGACTAATTGGCAGCACATGCGATTTAAGCCACCGCCAGCTGAAAACAACATTGGATGGAGAGTCGAATTTCGGCCCATGGAAATCCAAGTGACCGACTTTGAGAATGCTGCCTTCTCTGTTTTCATGGTTCTAGTCACAAGGGCTATTCTGTCGTTTGACCTCAACTTCTATATCCCTATCAAGAAGGTGGATGAGAATATGGAACGAGCCCATGGCGTAGATTCTGTTCTCAAAGAAAAGTTTTATTTCCGCAAGAATCCATTCCCAGGTCGGCCATCGCGGGCAAATACTGCGTTTGGCGATGATAGTCGACCAGGCTCCGCGATGCCCAGTCGCCCGGGGTCCCCTGGAACCCTCCCAGTTGAGGAGGAGTACGAAGAGATGACTATTGACGAGATTATCAACGGATCGCTAGACGGAGATTTCCCAGGATTGATCCCTATAGTTGAAAGCTACCTTGACAGCGTCAACGTAGATGTACAGACCCGGTGTGAGCTGGCAACTTATCTCTCTCTCATCAGCAAGCGAGCGAGTGGCGAGCTTGACACGGCCGCACGATGGATCCGCAACTTTGTCGATACTCACCCCCAATACAACCACGACAGCGTTGTCAATGATGCCGTCACTCATGATCTCATTGGAGCCGTTGTGGCCATTAGTGAGCGAGAAAGCACTAGCCAAGGTTTCGCTGGATTAGATCTCCCTGGGCTATCCAAGTTCCTTGGTAAATTCAGGGGCAGTGGCCAAGCAGTCAAGGCACCAGATGCCAGTGAGAACCTACTGGAGAGCCCACTTGGCTCGCGGAAACGAAAGAGCGAATGGATAGACGGAACAACCGCTGAAGTTGGAGCGTAATATGGCCCGAAAGCCCGGAGTTTGCATACCACCTGCCGAGAGCAGGTCGTCTGATTGGATACCAAGCATATAATTATTATTTTCTTTATATAAATGACAGAGATTATGCCATCAGTTGCTTATCATGATTCCCTTTATCTACGCACAGGCTGTATGTCTAAGGAGATATCAGGACCCTAGCTGCCTACGAATTACACTTATTCAGCGGATTGGATGGGAGCACTCTTCCTTTAGATTCACAGGAGTGAAGAGGGGATGGCGGGATGGGAATACACTGGTGGTATTGAGAGCCATAGAAACGCGATGAGATGCGGCCAAGTACACCAAAAGTGTGGAATTGGGCAATCCTGGCTATGAACGAGTTTTGCTAAGCTAACCATATAAATAAAGCTATGCTGTAGACTGGCTTCTCTAAGGTACCTAATAAACGGTATGAATGAAATCTTATCATTGACTGAGTGTGTTGTGCCCCAACAGTCATCAAGTTCCTGTACTTTATTCGTCATGATGCTTGTTTCATTCTTCGCGAGCAACAGGTAGGATTCCATTAAAGATGATGTAGTTGATATCTACCGGGGACAAACATCGTTTGGGACATCAATCTGCAGCATTAATATCCTGGGTCCAGGAAACCATCACAGTTTGGTTGGCCCATATGGATTGCAATTCCCGTCTGCTGCCAACAAGACCGACACCATTGAATGAAGAGATGTTTCAACATGTTCCCTCGCTGGAGTAGACTGTTCCTCTCTGTTATAACGGCATCAGTTATTCCCGTATCAGTGCATGTAGGGTGCGCTGGTAAACTTCGTCAGGAGCGTGAAGACCGAATATGGATATTATTTACTGTTTCTTTAGCGGTATCTTTTTTCTAGATCTTTGCATTGATAGTAATGAAGTATTGACTATGGAGTTATACTATGAAACGATTCAGAAAGGGGGTGAAATATACTCAAGAGCTAGAGTTCGTTTTAATAGGGTTTATGCGTTTAGATGGAAGAGAAAAGGTTCTTTTCCACGCCAAAGGCAGGTCGGTTTTCATGATATACTAGCAAAGCAGACTTACATTCTTAATTACATTTGTCCTTTTGTGTTTTTTTTTTTTTTTTTTTTTTTTTACATAATTGCACTTTCTACGCCTTCCTCTATTCTCCGTGTCCATGTTTATTCGTATCCTAATTGTTTGATCTTAATACATGATTTAAACAAAAATGTATCTCCCGTTTCAGTATGTTAGATGTCAGCGATATGAAGACTACTCAAGCAAATGCCAAGTCTCTCTACCAGAGTAATTCAACAAGACGCAGTTAAACATATTTCTCTAAAATTGCTAGGCTTATAGCCAACGTATATTTGCATTTCACTTCGTACATAGCAGGAATATCCCGTAGATTAATTCACTTACTCGGTTTACGTAGTTTATACATGACTACACATGATATCATTCCCCATAGGAAGAAAATATGTCATTACCTTAGCAACATCCCCCACAAGAGCGGTCAGGATACTACTTT
Organism: Trichoderma polysporum; assembly: GCA_030278935.1. Classification (NCBI taxonomy): domain Eukaryota; kingdom Fungi; phylum Ascomycota; class Sordariomycetes; order Hypocreales; family Hypocreaceae; genus Trichoderma; species Trichoderma polysporum. The sequence goes on along the minus strand of JARFTM010000114.1, from coordinate 10,811 downwards.
CAACCATGTTTCCAACTGAACACCTCAACGATAAATGTCTCAGAAGCATTATAGCCGTTTACAGTAAATGGTCATAAAAGTATTTCGTACTCCTTATTCCACGCCCCCGTTCATACAAAACACAGCCCGCCACCCGGTCCCGGAACTGTCTCACTTTGAGGTGCCCGAAAACTTGGCCCCAAGTCGCCGTGCTCATATTATAACCCACAAATAATAGAGACACACGAGAGGCGCGAGATCTGATTTGAGGCCATCTCCCAAAAGTTGAGATCAGATCCGTGTGTACTGACATTTCAGTCTGGGCGTCTATTCGCCTAAGAGGTTCCTCAGAATAACATTGAAATCAGTACAAGCTAATAGAGGGTTCATTATCTCTTCATACTCGTCAATGTGGACATGCGGTATTGTTCTAGAAGGATGAGCAGGGGTCGCATCGCGAATACAACAGCAGTGCCATCAAGTATAAAGAAACTATCGAATACTACTACTAGTAATTAGTGCCCGTATACCGAAATTTCCGATACCCGAGAAGGGAATCACCCGGAGCAGCGAGTCCTTCCAAAGGCGCTCGGCTCCGACGACAAGCCCGAATGAGGCATCCAAGAACAGACAAGACTGGGCTATCGGCATCTCATTCAGCAGCCCGCCCCTTCTCAAGTCTCAGGTAGGAACATCGCCGTCCATACGGAGTATAGGTGGGGACATCTTTTATTTGCTGTCAAACTAAAAGCTGGAATGGATCCCCGTCAGGTAAGTTTCTGGCCAATATTTCGGAAGGCGACCGATTTATCGGTCAACAGCATTCCGCGGCCTGACACTTTTCCAAAGAGCCGTGTCTCGGGTGTCCCTCCCGTTCTGGACTTTTCGTATGGCCTTTTTTTCTCTCTCTTCTTTTCTTGATTCACCTAGCCTAGTTTTGACGTGGAGACGTGTCAGATATTGCTACAACACTGGAACATTGCTAGTGGGGAAGAAAGAACAGAAAATGTCAGGGGTATCGGACGTCTCTCTTTGATGTCTCATTCTGCCGTGTGCGCGTGGCAATGGACACGCGATATCATACAAACATATGAGTACTGACCCATACATACTACTCTTCTGTCTTTTCTCACATTCCCCTTTTAGGCCATTCCTCTCCGTCGGGAAGAAGAGAGAGACAGTGTCACTAGTAGTATTCCATTAGTGTTAGCGTCAGCTTAGATTAATAATGACGAGATATTAGTCCTATTGCTATGTATAAACAGAGATTTGGGGCGGAATCTAGCCGATGCAACGACATAATTAGTTTTCGGAACATGCCGCTCTCTCGCTCTCATTTATGCAAAAGCCCTGCCGATATCTCAAGCAGGCTATTCGTATTCAAGGAAGTGAATATTCGCTGCTACTTGTCCCCCCGTTCGGTGACTAGATAACACCCATCGTGGCGTGTACTAGTATGGGAAAAGGGGGAGTATGAGAAATCGAGCCGCCTGAAAAAATCCTGCACTACTACCGGTAGTACCGCGCATGAGGGATATTGCATGGCTTGACGGGGCAATGCCTACGACTGTGGAAACCAAATGGATTCCGTGTTTGCTTTCCTCAGTTTATGGCGTATGCTTGTGCGTTTTGGGAAGAAGGCGTATCACACCGTAAGCACTCAGAAGACACTAGTAGATTTGAATGCTCTTAAGATACGGTAAGTGAAAGTACTGGATACCACCGATCGTGTTAGCCAAGGTGCTAAGTGGGCGTGCGTATGTGAGTTACTGCTAGATGCAGCCCGGCTGAGATGGGTGCATGGAGCGTGCGTTTGTCTCTCAATCTAGCACAACTCCACATCACGTAAAGGGCAGAGTACAATGCTTAGTGGGAGAGAAAAAGTACAAACACGAGAGAAGAGGCCAAGTGAAGAATCGAATTTCAAAGAGGCAGAAGTCAGTGACTTGGAGCCGGCAGCGCGGGTTCTGTATGTTATGCCGTTAAATCGACTCCTTATACAGATCAAAATCACAACATATCCTTTCTAAACGCACCGTGTACTCTCACAGTGAGGATCAGGGAGGGAAAGGGGGGGTGAGAACATCGCCGCCGGGAGAGATCTCGCGGCAACAGAAGAATGTCCTGATCTGATCTGATCTGGCGCGCTCTGTAAGTTTAGGGGCGATCTGCGGTCATCTATTGGTGGGGATACATTTCGCTGAGAGGGGAAAGGTGTGCGCCGTGCATGTATTAACTAGGCGTGTCTTTATCAATATCGTCAATGCTGTGGATGGGTTCTCGTGCAAACTGCCTTGCTATACAAGTGTTCCTCACTGCTACTAGCGGTAGCATTGCTGGAGCTGGACGCCGACCCATCAACCAGGCCTCCCCTCTTCTCCCTTGCTTGGTGAAATGATGCCCGAGCGGAGAAAAATGTCCGTTTGGGCTCGGTTGGCTCGTTTGGCTCAAGCGCCATGTCTTGGATCGCTTCAGCCGCACCACCTCGCAGTCGACGTCACCGACACAAGGGAGAGGCAGCGGGGGCCACGTGCCGGCCTCGCTGTCAAAAGGGGAGAAGAAAAGGAATGAGGACGGAATGCTGGCGCGAGGTTAGGTACTAAACATAGTACATACTCCGTAATGCTAGTAGGATTTGGTAGTGGCACCTGAGTACGGAGGACATCGCAAGGGACAACGTACTTCGTACAAGCATGTACTTCGCCTCGGGGACGTCCAAGTAGGTACTACAAGTATGCACCTTGGTCTGTTTCCGGGCAGATCCGCCAGTCCACGGTGCGGCTGAAGGTGTTGGCGCCCATCGAATCCGAAATTTGTTTCGGAGATGGCCCAGGCCGTGCCAGTAGCTTATCTCGCCGAAGCTCCATAAGTCTGCTGAGGAATCGGCGAAGTAGTGGTCCCCGTGTTAGTGTCGGCTAGTTTTTTTTTTCTCTGCGCCTTCGTTGCCCCAGATATACGATGCTTTCTCGGGTCTGGGGTTATTTGGACGGATAGATGCACTCCGTACTTTGTATAAGCCACTCCTAGGTATCCCCTGTAGGCAAAAGAACTCTCATGGCAGCTGTAGTTCCCATGCCGCAGCGTGCCGGAGACCCCAACACGGTCTTCTCCTCGTCAAAACTCCGAATCCCCTGTCCAATAATCTGAGTCGATCTCACTTCCCATGTGCTCAAAATCCCTTGGGACCCCGTGGATCGGAGAACCCTTCCCAGCGGTGTGAAAGGTGATTCAGATGATCCCACCCCTTCTCAGAAGCGCCCACACGAACCAATGAAAAAGGTTTCAGGGCATTGTGTGCCAAACATACCCCCAATCCCGAATTCCTGTCAAATTTCGGGTCAAATGGAATCGGGTGCGATTGAAGGGAAGCTTCCTCTCACCGAGCTCGTAGCAGTAGTCGTAGTACTCCGTACTTGGTAGCATTATGCGATGCCACAGAACATGTGCTGGCCCTATGGAAGACATAACAAACGGTGAATTCCGGGTTGCACAAATGGCAATGGGTGACCAAGGCAGCTCCACTCCTCCTCTGCGTGTATCCGCTGACCGGCCGTTTATACGAGGAACTTATCGATTTGCTCCCGTGTATCTCCAGCACGAGCCGGCGCGTGTCAGTGACAGCCGCATCCGGCGCCAAGTACCCCTCCTGTCACTCTTGGAACCTCAAGATGGCCACCATCATAACCCCCATGTTTTTCCTTTCTTTCTAGGCCGTTCATCAGGCGAGCCTAATTTCTCCGACATAAACAAGGATGCCATCCTTCTTCTTCCTCTTTTGTTTGCTCTTCTACACCGACCGGAAGATGGTGGAGAGGCCGCCAAGGAGGGGGGCTGAGACTCTGGACCCGCGTGGCTGGCTGCGGGCTCACATGAATAATGAGAAGGAGTCTATACCTGGTTCTCATGGCCATAATTGGCTGTCATATCCCAACAGTGGCTTGGCCGTTGGAGTTTCATTGCTTTCCATGGGGTTGGGAAGAGGACAAGGTCAAAAACTGGCCTGATGGCGTGTTTTATCCCGGGAGGAAAAAGAGGCTTGAACTCATGTCGATACCTCTATATTCCTTCCCTGTCTGCTGGAGATACCTACTTCGTCCTAGGTACCTTACGATCTACTACCTACCACCTGCTACATACTATAGTAGTTAGTATCTTAGCAACTTTAGTACCTGGTAACTAACGCAGTCCCTCTTTTGCTCTGGTAAAACTGCTAGTTTACGATTAAACTAGTCGATGAAGCGAGTGGCGGAGCAGTGGATCATTTCATCGTGAAATGATCTGGGCGAGAAGGGGATCCAGATGACGGGGGTGTACCAAGTACTTGGAACCCAGTAGCTGATTGCTATTAGTAGATCAACTAAGGGACTACGGAAAGCGATAGCCGTAGGTATGTGTCAGTAGTGGCAGATGGCAAGGCACCAGGCGGTAGTATACTGACACGAGTAAGTGGAAATATCTTCCCCCGGTTTCTCACGAGACCAAGAAAATCAAAGATATGGCCCCCTGCCTCTCTCCCTCTCAGCTCGGCCTTTGCTGCCGCTCAAACCCGGCTTGCTGCATCTGCCCACTCCCTTTGGGGTTGCGCAAAATGAGGCTGTTGAGGCCATCAAACGGCCATCCACATGATTGATGCACGCGCGCACTCGTGCATATGCTTATACTAACACTGCCTTGCCTCACGCCTACGAAGTACTGCCCACCATTGCTTTCGTAGGCAGTAATATCCAGCCATTCTCCAGGTGGCACAGCCTACACTCTGGTGCTGCATAGCTGCATATGCCATGATGCCCAAAGGTAACCATGGCTGGGCAGCGGCCGGCGCTCCCCGGGATTTGACGGAAATTGAGATCAAGATTGACTGAGGATAGCGCTTTGCTGTGTGTTCTTTGCGTAACGAGCGCGATGCAACCGCCGTCGCTATGAAAGCCAACCGCAAGGTCGACAAGGGCGCTGCTCTTGTTTATCGGTCCCCCTGTACGAAGTAAACCGGCCTACCAAGTGCCGAGATTTCTTTTTCTTTCTTTTTTCTTGCCGCAGCAGTTAGTAGTGCTACCCTACCCAGGGACGAATGCCACATACTTTGCAATCTATCCAAAGCGTGCCGAGCAGCGTCTATTGTACTCCGTGCCAGCCTTTGGTTTGGATGTGATGAGGAGAAAGGCTGTTTACAGGCAAGCGTGTGGATACCCATGATCGCTGCAGGGTACTCCGTGTGTTTGTTGGTCATCGGTTGCGATCGAGGCCAGGGGGGCTGGTTGGCTCTTGATTACACCCTGGTCCATACTCGTACTATATAGCATCGTCGATGAGAGAAGAGAGTAGCTGCGCATACACACAGCTTCGGGTGCTAGCATGATAATGCAAGCTTGACTGACGTACAAGTATATCTGTAGGCGATTGTATGCCAAACTCTGCCCTGCTTATGATGGGGATGCCTGTATACGCATAATCTCCCATCACCACAGATTGTTGACTACATGCATAATAAGTCTCATGCTCACTCCAAGACGCCCCAGTTCATCTTACCAAAACCTGCTGCTAATTAACAACAACAAAGACATACTAGCACCTGCTCAGCTCTCCATAACTCTGTACTCCATCCACTCCACTTCATCAAGGGAGAGACACCCCAGTTCTTTGGCGCGCCACAAAAGCCACTTCGACAGGGGGGATCATGTCCTCGTTTGCAACAATCATACAGGTACAAAGTACTCGCGCACTGCATACCAAAAACGGATTTTTTTGTTTTCTGCGTGAAAGAAAAAACAAACACGCACAAGGAAAGAAATAAAGAATAGGAAAGGATGTAGTTACTCATGGCATGCTTTCTGTACTCCGCAAATAATACGAGCTTAACGCCACAGCCCGGCTGCTTTTCCCTTTTCCCTTTCCCTCACATCTGACCTTTCGATTCAACCCAGATTAGCTACGGCAGCTAGCCTCTATACATGCCAACGCACACAGAGTGTGACCTAGCCCGTATGAGCCTCCTGTCTTGATGGATAGTGTGTCTTCGTGCTGATACACGTGTGGCTATGCGTTATCAGCCCGTCTATTCCATAACCATGAATCGTGGCTTGAGACTAAACAAATGGCTTTGACTCCTTCTTTGCCATGTAACACAAAAACGCACAATATTCACTGCTGACACGCATCTTTTCATACTCACCATATATCTATATCTGTCTCCCATGCCCATTACCCATGGCCACATCCATCGTGTCACAGCGGCTCGTCCAGCGTCACTCCTTGTTTAGAAGTTGGTGTGGCCGTAACACATTCTTGTTCAATAAGCCTGTGGACGCTTAAAAAGAAAGAGAGAGAAAAACCTACGCACGAGCGCGAGCACAAGCTTCAGCGTGTCACAAGCACACTAGATGGAGACACCAAGAGACTAAGATTCCGCGTCTTGTGTCCGATGAAGTCCAGCAGGCTCCCCGCCTGTCCGATCTTTCCGCGCCCCCCTCTCCAGCCTCGTACGACTTTCAGATTTAGAACAACCCCCCTTAGAAGAGAGAGGGAGAGAGAGAGAGAAAGAGACGGAAGGAGAGGGCTAGGAGAGAGGCCGATCCTTTCTCGATTTTCCCTGTTTCATGCATGCAGCAGCATCCTCCGTCCAGGGAGCAGCCTGTTCTTGTTTCCTCCCATCTCGGCTCCTTCCAGCGGACTAGCCTATACCATTCCGTTCGCCTTGCATATCTTGCATGCGTCTAGCCCACTCACTCTCTCACCACTTTGCATGCCGGACCTCCTCCCGGCCGTGGCTTCTGTTGATGAGATGTGACTAGTTGATGTGACTCGTTCTTTTTGGGGCCGCCAACGCGGCTACCAAGCAACGCCATGGCATGATATTTGGCGCCAAGCAGCGTCCACAGTATACAAACATGTACCGGGAAAAAAAAAAAAAGCTGCTTGAAAGTTGCCTTTTTTTTCTCATGGAGACCCTCCTTGTATTCATTGTCTCACTAAATGCCATGTCGTGACATCGTTCCCCCCCTCTCCCCGTGCGCACCCAGAGACGGCCAGCAGTGCGCAGCCCCTGCTCTGTGCTCGAAAAACCATGAGGGAAACCACCTGTTGGTTCTTCACCTGTCTAAATACTTGGCGATACACGCAGTGCATGAACCGCAAACGCTTTTCGCATCGGACATTCCGAGGCACGGCACGGTCCCGGCAACGACAATACTGGTGCGGAGCAGCACTAGTTTCCTAGCTCGGGGCGTTTGTTGGTGCTGGATGCGTTCTAGATGAGCCTTCATCGAGATGGGACGATGTGGTGTAAGTCGAACCAACAAAACGATCTCACTGCAACAATGTCATAGCTTCCAATTAAGCGAGGCGAGAAAAGAAGGCAGCCGGAAGAGGGTGAACAACAACAAAATAGAAGGAGGGGGAGAAGAAAAAAAAAACCTCCCCCAATCCAAAGATAGTCACACATGCAATACCAGCATCTTCCCTCAGTCTGCGTGCGTCCACCCGCTCCTAGTTCGGCTCATGATGATAGGGCCTTTCATTTCTTCTTTCCTCGCCGTCCTGCTCTCGTGCTCCATCTCTATCTCTCACTTCCACTTCCGTATGGCCATGCATATCCGGCGCTGCAGCTACCCGACAGCCGATCCGTCCGCCGTCAGTTCTCTCATTCAGCCCCGTTCCGCGGGCTTGTTCGTTCGCATGACCCAGCCTCTCTTCCCCCCCCCCCTTTTTGTTGACTGTAAACGCATGAGCGTAGCAAATATATCGCCTGCATGTTAAAGGATTTTGTGATAAAAACTTATGCGTATGCGAGGGAGAAAGCAGTAAGCTTCGCTAAGTAGCCCTCTTTTCTCAGGTTAACGAAGCTCCTTCCTTTGCATGCATGCACTCCGTGCAGGTTAGCCACATGTGATAACTCCTTCCCCCTAGTCTCTAAATCTACTACGAGTACCTACTCCGTATGTACAATACACTTGATACAAGTTTCCAGAATCCAAATCCAAAGACGGAAGGAAAGAGGAAAAACCCCAAGAAAAAGAAGGAAGCTAAATTTGCTTTTTGTCACGCCATCATGGCAAACATAGAGAGTAGGGGCGTTAAGCTGAATAAGAAACCCACTCACCACCCCCCAGAAAAATAAGAAAAAGAAAAGAAAAAGTATCTAGAACAAGGCGCTAGAAGCCCATGTCCCAGCTTAATGCACACTGACCGCCCCCCTCCAAGAAAAAAAGGAACGAAGAAGAAGAAGAAGAAGAAGAAGAAGAATAGGAAAGGCCTTCTTTTCTCTTTCCTCCAGCTTACGTACATATTAGCTCTCTCCATCACAAATTGCCAAAGGCCTTATCTCGCTTCATGTTCTGTTTGTTTCAATGGTTGTCAAAAAAGACTACTTACAGCCTCATCACATCAGCACTAAAAATCCCCCCAAAGTTACAAACGGAGGGCGCTGCACTTAATCTCACCCTCTTCTACCCGAAACACAGCGTCACTTTGATTTCCCCCTCCCCCTCTTTTCTCCCCAAGATCTCTTTCTCTTTTAAAATCCGTTCCCCGACCCGATCCTATTACTAAAACAAGATGGGCCAATCACCGTCCGCATTACCTAAGTAGCTTAGTTAGCCTATGACGCGCCAATTTGGGGGAGACGAGGGAAAAAAATTCTAGGGCATGTGGAGAAGGATTGCGCGGGCTGACAGTTGAATGCATGATATTCGCATGCATCATTGCATTAATAGGGAGAGATAGGGAGAGATAGAGAGAGAAAGATGGAGTAATCGAGCTTACTTTGTATCTTTTTATATTCATTACATTACCGCTGGAACTGGATATTATAATTATTTTGGAATTTCCTTTTCATTCTGCCTTTGCCAGAGCAGGGGCAACGGCAATACTGGCAGATACAATAAAGTATTTTATCTAAAAATCCTAAACTAACTTGGCATCATTGTCTCCAAGACAAAATCTCATCAAAGCTGAAAATTGCCCAGACCCTATAGTGTATATTATTCAACGCCTGCAATGCCATGATTATTTGCCACCCAATCCCAAAACCCGTGATCAAAAACACATGTACAATAAAACTCTCAGTGCAGGCCCTCGGCTAGAAAATGGGTATTTTGTTCTGCAAAATGTTTTGTGTAAAAAAAAAAATCAAAAAATCAAATGTTGAATGTTTTTTTCTTTTCGGGTCATTAGCATGCTCTCCGCTCCATAAGCCTCGCCCACCCAGATAAATAAATAAAACATCATGCAAAGGCTTTGGAACTGGAAGGCGTAGAGCATGCTGCGAAGCCCTGGTTAGGCTACCGCCTCAGCTTCTTTCCTCGGGCTTAGGACGTAATGACCTTGCTTCCAGTTGGCGTTTACGCTCCAGTTTGGCGTAATGGAGACCGCAAGCATTGCAGAGTGTTCGAGCACCGTCCGGACCCCGTCTCCATTCTGGGGTGTCGATACGATTACAGCTGTGGCATCGGCCAGGAGGAGCAGCGCGCTGTGACATGTTAGTGTGACTCACTCATAAGATAGTAGCAAGGCCAACTTACACCTCGACGTTTCTTGACTTCTGTCATGCCATATGGTTGTTTCATTGAGTCACCATACATTTGAACATCTTGATCTTCCTCGTAAGGGCCTTTTGGTTTGGCGCCTTCGCGAGCCCTTTCGCTCTGAAGAGACGCTACAATAACTTCTCGACATTGTTCGAGAGAACGTTTGAGATATTCGACGTTGGAGAGCATGTCGCTCACTTCACGCTCAGTCGGAAGGCGCTCAGGGATTGGTTGAGATCCGTGCTGCTCCTGGGCGATACGCCCATAAGCCTCTGCGAAATTAAAGATGGTTCGCGAGCAAGTCCCAATCTATATTGTCTATTAGAGGATACCTTTTACTTCGTCTTCATGGCTGTTCACTCACTCTACTTAGGGCCTCCTGGTAGCTCCAGCTTTCAAATGACCGTGACGTCCCGTTATCGTATCGGGCCCTGGCATATTCGGCCTCTTCAGGATGTGTGGGTGCCGGCCGAGCATCATATTGCCCTGGTAGGTGCGAAGCCGCATGACCTCTAGGGGAAATCTGATAGGGAGGAAGCGGTTGCTGTCCTGATGGAAGCTGCGCCGTCTGGTAAGGAGCAGAAGTCGGTGGCGGCGGCTGGGAGTATACACCGTTCATTGAGCGGTGATCAGACGGCTTTGGTGGTTCAACCATATGATGCGGGAGGGGGTGGGTATCATGCTTCATCGGAGGAGTTGGCCGGCGATCAGATACGGGGGGGAGACCAGGCCTGCCATTGCTAAAGGGTGGCCTGGGGGAGTCTGAATACGCGGGGTGGCTATCCTGTCGAGGAGGGAACGCAACCGAGTGCAGAGACTGAGAGTGCTTGTCGGCTTCGGGATACTGTCGAGCAGATGAAGCAAACGGTGAAGGCAAACTTGAGCCAGGCTGCAGAGGATGCGCAGGCGAAGGGTACTGTCCGGGTCGCGCACCAGAAATAACTTCTGAAATCGATGGCAGTGACTGACGAGTCGAGGACTCATTATCGGGGGATGGTCGTCGAGGCTCCGAGGAAATCATGTTGGCAACGCTCGGTCCGGACGAGGGTGGATGAGAGTAGTTAGAAGGGTATGACTGAGATGAATAGTGAGCGTTAGGAGCGAGAACTGAGGCTGCCGCCATGACAGGCTGATCCAGATACCGTCGGTCGACGGCTTCTCGGTGTTGTTGGTGTGGATGGGGAGGTTGCGATGGTTGATGTTCAAGTCGCGTAGGAGTAGAAGAAATGCCAATACTAGAGAGAACGAGGGGGAAGTTGTGAGTTAATAATTCCACAGATTTGGAGGGGGGGGGGGGGGGGGGGGGGGGGG